>JAVHNF010065346.1:0-13798 GCA_034783455.1 Micropsitta finschii
GTGTCGGAAGGGGCCGTTTTCAGGCATTCCAAGCTCGGCTGGAGGGGCTCGTTCCAGCTTCGCTTGCAGACGCGCCGTCTGCCAGGTCCTGCCTGTCCAGGCGTGCACAGGCTGATCGCAGCAGACTGCAGGGCGCTGGGAGGTGTAAATCACTGCAGACCCTGCGGCGGGGGCAGAGGTGTGGGTCGGGTTGTTTTCCACAGGGGCTCGGGGAATGCTGCAAAGGGGAACCCGTCCCGACCCTCTCCCCTGCTCAGCCCTGCCCCAAAGCCCAGCCACGGCAACCAACACAAACCTCAAAACCGGGGGGGACCAAACCACTCCTCATCATTTGCCTGGGCTCTAAGAGACACCTGAGGATAGCAGCAAAAGGGACACAAGGATTGGATCATCCTAGGCGGGTCACTGAGGTCTGCAGGGTTTGTGCCCCATGCCCTGCTCCCCCTCGGTCTCCCTGCCCCATGGGGAAGCTCTGTTCAAAGCCCCTTGTCCCTGCAGCAGGGCCCCGGGCCCCGTTCCATGCAGCACACAGCCGTGGCACAAGCCCCACGCAGCTGTTGAACAGGGCGGCTGTGCAGAAGCCGTTGGTTGCGGTGGCCGGGGCAGCACGCCTGGATGGGGGCCAGCCCGGGGGCGATCGGCGCTGCACAAGGCCGCTATTATCCAGGGGTAATCACCCAGCCCAAACACAGCCCTGCAGGAGCACAACGAACATCCCCAGGTACCGCTGTGAGCTGTCGGCAGCCAACCGTGCAGGGCACGCAAGTCCAGTGCTCTGCCCCAGCACAGCTCGGTTCTGAGCCTCAGCTTCCCCCTGGGTCAATCACAGCCAGAGGAGCTGGAGGACAAAGCACTGGGGGTTTCTTGTCCTTCAACACCCTTCTCCTGCCTCCCACACTCTTGCTCCCCATTCACAAAGGACTCCGAGTTGTGTTCACACTCTTGAGGACAGGCCCAGGGCTGCCCTAGCATCTCCCAGGCACAACAAGAGCATTCTCCTCCAGCTCTCGGCCCCAAGGTTTCCGAACCTTTGCATATCCTCTCCTCCACTTGCTTTTCCTGCACCACGATCTGCGCTGCAGACCCCGAGCCCCTCTGGGGCCAGGCTGCAGCTTCCTCCAGCATTCCTCCCAGGCATGCCCAAGCACCTCTCATACCTCCCGGCCCCAGCAACCCTGTGCTGGCCCCCAGCCCCACTCCCCACCGGTGCTATGCAGCGGCTCCTCCTGCCTCCTCTGCATGCCTGGCCAGCCCCACGCGCTGTGCCAGCCACACGGATGATTCATCGGAAATGATG
This sequence comes from Micropsitta finschii, assembly GCA_034783455.1. Classification (NCBI taxonomy): domain Eukaryota; kingdom Metazoa; phylum Chordata; class Aves; order Psittaciformes; family Psittacidae; genus Micropsitta; species Micropsitta finschii. The sequence continues at coordinate 1,298 of JAVHNF010065346.1, forward strand.
AAGTTTTTCCCCACCAGATGAACTGCTTCAGATGGCAGCGCTGGGCAGTGATAAGGCCCCGAGCCCTCGTGCTATCGGTGCGGAGGGGACGCTTCCTCCCCTGGCAGTGGAAGGAACAAGTGCAAGGGAGCTGTGCCATCATGTGCAAGGGAGCTGTGCCATCATGTGCAAGGGAGCTGTGCCATCATGTGCAAGGGAGCTGTGCCATCATGTGCAAGCTCCTCACGAGGTGCTCTCCAGCCCCGTGACTGCGGTGTGGGGATGCTCCCTGTCCGCAGTGGGTACAGCCACCCTCCAAGAGGATGCCTTGGGGACCCCCTGAGGACGTGCTCACACTTTCCTCTCCCTCCATGCAGCACCAGAGGAGCCTCAGGCTTCGCTCCCCTCAGAGGAGGGAAAAAGATGTTCCATTTGGCACAAAACACCGCTCGAATGCCACCCTACAAGGGGAGAGGACCCGAGGGGTCCAGCTTTCCTTTGGGAAAGCACCCTCCAAGTGAAACGAACAAGTGGGAGAGCTGCTTTGGTTCATTTTGTTCTGGTCGCTGACTTCTATCCTGTGTTAAAAATAAAGCAAAGCGTTGCTAATAAAACCTCCGCAGAAAATTCCCAGCCCTTGGAAAGGACAATGCCCCTCTCCGGGGAAAACGGGCTGGCCAACCGCTGCGGCAGGAAGCGTGCCACCCTGAAACAGCCTCCCGCTGTTACTGCAGTGCCCGTGCCCCCAGTTGGTTGGGCTTTTGCCTTGCGGATGGCTTCACTTGGAAGCTAACTTGGTTTTCCCCTACCCAAGCCATGGCTCTGGGGAAGACGGGCAGGGTTTGAAAGCAAGGCCCTGCCACCCTCCCATCTGCCACGAAACCTCATTGCCACGCTGTGTGTGGCACCCGGTGGGGCTCAGGGTGTCTCTGCTGTGGGGAGCGCAGCGGGCTGGCCACCTTCATCGTCCCTCCCCGTCGCCTTATCACACGCCTTCTGGTTTATTTGCTTGCTTAATGGATTTGGCTTCGGCTCCCATTCACTGCCATGCAAATAAACAGTGTGGATCAGGCTCTCAGGATCACAGCCGGGGTGGGAAGGTCAGGGCGCGTGGGTCCATCCCCAGCTGAGCTCTCCGGCAGCACAGGGAATACAAGGGAACACAGGCATCCAGGCCTCCCAACACCCTCCTCCAACCCTCCCGACACCTCTGGGATGAGAGGCACATACCTCAGCCCCTTACGCCTTTCCTTGCCTTCCCTGCGAGACCCCTGGGGCCCCGCTGGGTCCTGCCCATGGGAGCTGGCCCCAGTGCGGGCTGTGCTGGCAGGCAGCACGCTGCACTCCCCGTGTGCGTGTCCTTACACGCTGCTCAGCGTGCATCAGGTAGGGATGAGGGGCCCCACACCTTCCCCAGCCCCTGCAGCATCTGACCATGCCGGTGGTGCCCGGAGCAGCCTGGGTGTCTCCGGGATGCTCCATGCACCAGCAAGCCCCAGCGGTGCCGGTGAGCCACGAGCTGTCGGCTGGCGCTGGCTCCCTGCGCTGCTCCAGGCTGGATGAAGGGCAGCCGTGCCCACCCAGGCCTGCACCTCTTCACACAACACCGGCACGGCCGAGAGGGGCCCCATTCCCTAGGGAAGGGACGGGATGCGGGACGGTGCTGTGCTTTCCCACACCATCCGGGAACAGCCCCGCTGATGGGGCATGGCAGCGCTGAGGCTCTTTACACTGGGGCACCTTCGCTCCGGCCCCTGGAGCCGCATTCAGCTCCCCGGTCCCTGGAAGACCGGGAGGGATTGGGTATCAGATGTGCCACTTCCACCCTCCCTCTGTCCACCTTTGGGATCCCTGTTTGATGCCCCTGTCCTACGGCTCAGCAAAGCGCCTTCTTCCCCCACCCCTCCTTGGCTGGGCTCCCAGCGGCTTCTTTGTGTCTCCCCTCTCCTTCCTCTCCTCTTCTGCAGAGCCTTTATGTAGGGATTATTAACCATGGCTACGGGGCCTCTGTTTAGGAGGGGCCAGGAGCCGGGCAAGGGGCTGGGCGGGCAGAGGAAGGAAGGACGTGAGCGGAAGCGGGGAAGGAAGGTGACATCTGGATTTCTGTGCTGCAGGAGTGCAGTCTCCCAGGGCAGCTGTGCAGAGACGGCCCCAAGAGAGGAGCCGAGCTGGGTCACCCAGCCCCACACCATCCTGAGCACAGCCCCCTGGTGATGGTGCCATGGGCACAGGGCAGAGCCATAAGCCCAGGGTTGCAAGGGCTGGTTGGTGGCGTGGAAGTGATGCGGCTTGGCTGCATCACAGGGGTGATGGGAAAGGCTGTGGAGCCGGGCAGCCTCTTGGGGACCCAAACCTTGCTGTGTGCAGGGTGGATGGACAAAGACAGCTGGGGAGTGAGCGCTGACTGAGACCAAGCCATCAGGCTTAGCTGAAATGACTACTTGTTAGCATGAATATGACTTAGCACTCAAACAGGACTGCTCGCTTAACAGCAGGCTCTGAGGGTGGGAACCTGCCCTTTTGGTGAGGCATGATAAACAATGCATTAGAATTCGGGCCTGCAGACCGCTTGCATCTGCTTCTGTAAACTGCTTCTAAGCAGGGACATCCCTCATGGTAAGATAGGATAACAATTTGAACGAAGAACGAAGCACGTAGCTCACAGGTATTAGCAGTTGAAAGCTAAAAGGCAACCAACAGGCTGTCATTGTAGCCCTAACCCCAGCGTGCAGGAGGATAAGGGGACTACAGTTCTATAACTTACCCAGTTGTATCTGTGGATGCTTCAGATAAAACTATATCAAGGTGAGAACGTAGAGTATAAAACCCCCTGAAATTTGCTGTGCTTTGGAGGCGTGGATGGAGGTTTGAACCCCCACGTGCTCCCGGAGCCTATAAAGGTCTGTGCATCCTATGAAGTGATCTCTTTGAATCATGACAGCCACTGCCAAGGCACAGGGGGAAGGAGCCCTGCACCTTCCAGGGGTCACTCCACATCCCAGGGGTACAGGCTCCCCATGGCCTGGAGCAGGTGAAGCCCTGGGGCAGGATGCAAACACCCACATAGTGCCCCAGGCTCCTCTCCCAGCCCCTGTGCATTGCTTTGGGGCTGGGGCCGGGTGGGTTGGGGGCTGATGGGGCAGCAGGGGGAAGCTGGAAGCGTAGGGATGGCTATTTATAAACGGGCCTTTTCCTTCGGAAGACTTCCGAGTTCATCTCCCCCCCACCCCGGCCGGAAAAAGGCCCCATTGTCTTGGAGCCAGATGGGCCGGGGCTGGGCACTCGCCCGCACAATGGGGTGGATTATGCACCCGGATGGTGGGAGTCCGGCACTGGGATGCCCGGGAGGAGCAGCTGCCATCAACACCCATGCGGCAGCCCCATGGCTGGGCAGGCAGAGGCCTGGACACGCTTATTCCTCACCCTGCTGATGAATGGCACAGCTCTTGTGCCACAGCTCCTCGGAGGAGCATGGAGGAGGAACACCCCTGCCCTGTGCTCATTGCACTCATCAGTGTGCTTCCCGCTACCAAAGAAGGGAGGAGAAGCCAGCATAGGGGACCAGCATCATTCCCTGTGCTTACCCTGCAGCCCCCAGGGCACTGACGTCTTCATCCTGGCTTTGTCTGCAAGGTTTGGCGCTGCCCCAGGACAGCTCATTGGGAGTCACTGCAAGAAAGCACAATGGGAAATGAGCCCCAGGCAGGTGGTGAGGGCAGCCCCAGCTTTGGGGAGCCCCTCTCATACCCAAGGGCTGTGGAGGATCCCTTTGGAGGGCTTTGGGGAAGGCTCCCTGCTGCTGCGAGGACAGGCAAGGGCAGATGAAGGGAGAAGGCAGTGAGCCAGGCACTGTCCCCATGGCATCTCCCTGTGCCACTGGTCCTGCACCCTGCTCGGCCCCACAGCACTGGGGACATGCCAGAGCACCAGGGCCCTGGGGAGCTGTGTGGCCGGCCGGGCCAAACCGGGACTTCTCCTTGCGGGACTTTCCCATGGAAGAGGACTTGCTTTTCCCAGGGCTGTCTGGCCAGGCTCCAGGAGGAGAGAGATATCCCAGCTCCCTCTGTGGGGATCCACACAGCCCTCCAGAAACACGGCGGGCAGCCCTCGAGCTACCACTCTGCAGGGCAAACAAAGGCAGGGAAGGTGCCTGCTCCTGGGAACACAGTGGGAGATGGGCACCTTCCAGCTCCTATGGGCTCTCCCCGGCAGCCTCATCCATGCGGCACGCAGGGCGGATGCCAGCTGCCATTCCCTGCCAGCAGGGATGCGTGCAGTGCGGGACAGCATCACCTGCACCTCCAAGGCTAGGCGAAGGCCAGAGGAAGAGTGAGCCACGTTATCCTGGAGCTGAGCCCAAGTGGGGACGGGGACTTCCCTGGAGCGGATGCACCGGAATGAGCTATTGTTCCAGCCTGGCCTGCGAGTATGGGGCCACTAAGGCATCTGCCCAGCCCTTGGCAAGGGCATCTTGAGGGGAGCCGAGGTAAGGATGCTGGCAGGAGGACCATGCTGGCTGCCTTCCCCTAGGCACTGGGGCTGCTGCATGGTCCAGGGGTGTGCAATGGTCCCAGCTGCCTGGCCATTCGTGAGCATGCTGGGAGCACTGGTGTGATGCCAACAGGACCCACATCCCAGAAACACCCTTCCTGCCTCAGGGCAGGAAGCACCCATACAGCAAGGGCCTAGGAAGGCTGGGTAAGATGCTGGGGCTGGGGAAGCTGCACGTCCCCGCTATGGAGGCAAGCCTGGAGGGAGCCACTGTGGTCCCCAGCACCGTCTCCCAGCTCTGTGTCTGCAGGCTGTGCTGCCAGCCCTTTGTCTGCCTCATTCTTCCCATTCCTTTGCCACCCACAGCCTGTTCCCAAGATACAAGGCAGCCCCTGCGCTGCTAGCATGGTCTCAGGCTCCACACAGCCTGGACACCAGAGCACAGGGTCCTGATCCCCCCTCCTCAAGCATGTCAGGCTCCAGAGAGCTCCTCAAGCACTGTGACACCCGGCCCTGGGGCTGCTCCCTGTGCTTCCAGCTAAAAGCCCTATAGCTGGCTTGGCTTCCTCCCGGTGCTCTGTTTTCCCGAAATGTGGATCAGCTGCCTGGCTGCAGTGAGCTCAGCACCGGGAAGGCAGCTCAGAGGCATGATGCAGCAGCAGCTCTGTGGCCAGGCTCAGTGCCAGCACAGCCAGGCCGGGTACACGCAGGGCAGGCAGGGGTGAACACATCCTGGGTTCCTTCACCCCCAACGTGGGCTGTGGTGGCCCCGCTTAGCACCAGTGCAGCCCAGTTTATGGTAGAGCCTTGTCTATATATGAGCACCGAGGGGATGATGAGGAGAGGGGGCTCACAAGCCTGCCCTGCTGCTGGCAGCTGCCATGGACACAACTGGGAGCTGGTGGCATCATGCCCGGACCTCCAGCAAGTGCAGGGACAGCTGGGGGGAACCTCCTCATCCACACACCCTGCCGGGGACCCAGGAAGGTGTTCCCCATCCTTCGCACCCCATCCCCTCCACGGGGGAGCCCTGCTCTACTCTGCTCCATTGTTCCAACCTGAACTGATCCCCCGGGTGCTCCCAGCCCCTGCACCTCTCCTCGCCCCATGCCGGGGTGCCTGAGCGCTGTCCCTCCCTCCAACAGGTCTGGATGGTGCGGAGCCGCACACCCTACAGCCGGGGAGCACAGGGTCCCCTCTTGCCCTCCGGAGCAATGATGGAGAAGAGCCTGCTACGGAGCCACGACCCCGCAGCCGCTGCATCTCCCCGGCCCCGCAGCGGGGACCCTGCAGGGATGCAGGTGCGGTGCCTGCGGCAGGGAAGGAGCGAACCGCGCCCGGCTCTCGGCTCTTCGCTTTCCTGCCTCCCGTTCGGTGAAGCGCTGAGAAATCCAAACATTACCATAAATGCCGAAAGCATCCTGGCTCGGTGACGCGGGCGCGCACACCGCCGAGGGACCGGGGGGGTCAGGCAGGGAGGGGACGGGGCTGGAGGGGAGCCAGCCGGCAGGACACACACCCCAGCCAGAGACGGACGGACGGACACGGAGCTGCCTTCCCGGCTATGGCAGCACCGCGCAGCATCAGGGTGCCGCTGCCGCGGCTCCTGCTCTGGGTTGCTGAGCTGCAGGAAGGGGACCCCAACGTCCTCTTCCGTCGGGGCTCCTGCCTTGCTGCCCGCGGGGACACAGCCGGTGCCTCCCCGGGCTACAGATGTCTTCGCCATGGGTCGTGCGCTCTGCTCGCTCTGCCCTTCCTTAAAAAGCCTTGGGCTCCAGGGCTGGGTTTCCCAAAGCTCGTCATTGCCCTCGCAGCGCTGCAGCCGCACGCCCTGCCCGAGAGCCGGCGGGGAGGGCAGGAGCTGCTCTAGGGCCGTAACCTTGGGCCGGGTCACGGCCACGAGTTTATTCTTAGACCTCCTGCAGGAAACTGCCTGCTTGTGAGAGAAGCGCTGCCCCGGGCTGACCCTGCCCCAGGCACTCCCGCCCCTGGGACCTCGGCAGCGAGCGCAAAACCTTCCCCGTGCCAAGGCTGAGGCTGCCACAAACTCATCACACGTGCGGCCCCAGGCATCCCGTGGGTGGTGGTACCCATCCGCGCCGCTTGGAACCAGGGTGAGAGGGGCTCAATCGTGTCCAGGACACCCTTGCTCTGGCCCACCGCGCTGCACAGAACTCAGCTGCTCCCGCACGGTTAAACGCGGGCCACTGGCCCTTTAAATGCGCTCCACTGGGCGTGGCCTCTGAGCCACGCCCCCTTGCGTCCTCCGAACCTACCAATGGGCAGCGGGGAGAGGCGCTACCCTCGCCGCCGGTTGGCCCGGCTCCGCGCGCCTGCGTCCGCCGCGCGAGCGAAGATGGCGGCGCCCAGCGGCGGGGGTCCCCGAGCGGAGCGCTGTTAACGGCCCCGTACGGGCCCCGCTCCCGGCCGCAGCCCCGCCGCCATGAACCTGCTGTTCGTGCTGCTCCGCGGCCTGCGGCTGGCGCTGGACCTGCTGCTGCTGCTGCTGGACGTCAACTTCTTCCTGGTCTCCTCGCTCGTGTCCGCGCTGCTCTGGCTGCTCGCCGCCGTCTGGAGCCTGCCCGCGGCCGCCACGGCCGGCGCGCTGGCCTGCTGGGACGGGCTGCTGCTGTCGCTGGCCTCCGTGGAGCGGGCGGCTCTGGGCGCCCTACAGGGGCTGGCCGCCGCCCTGCGCGGCTGCTGCTGCGGCCTGGAGGGGCTCAAGGTGCTGGGGCACCTCCTGTCGCACCTGGCGCTGCGGGGCAAGGAGCTGCTGCACCGTGAGCTCTGCGGGCTGCTGGGCTGCGGGCAGGCCCTGGCCAGGCAGGTGTGCGAGGGCCTGGCCATCGGCACCAGCCTGCTGGCTTACCTGGTCAACAGCCTGGTCAACGTGTGCCTCATCGGCACGCAGAACCTCTTCACCCTGGCCGTGGCGCTGTGGGATTCCCTCGCCAGCCCCTTCCTCAGGGTCACCGACCTGCTGGCCGCTTTCCTTGCGCACGTCTCCAGCGGTGCCATCGCCCTGTCCATCCTGCTGTGGTCGCCATGCCAAATGGCCTTCGAGCTGCTGGCTTCCATCGCCCAGCTCTTCGTCACCACCTTCTTTGTGAATATCTACGGCCTGGGCTTGCTGGTCCTCATCATTGCCGTCGGCGCCTTCGTCTTCAACCCGGGGCTGCTGTGGACGCTGACGGACTGCGTGCTGGGTTATTTCAACACGCTGCCGTCCTACCACCGCCTGCAGCGGGACGTGTGGCGGCTCTATCAGGTGGCAGTGCTGACGCTGGGTATGGCCATGACCTCGCAGACCTGGCGCAGGTTGGTGGACTGGAGCCTGCAGGTGACCAACTGGAGCCGAGGAGGCAGAATGATGAACGGGGAAAGCAACCAGCGAGGGGCAGCTGAGCCTGCCCTGAGATATGCAGCTCCTGGCAGGCCGATGCTGGCAGGGGTCGCCCAGCTGCCCGCAGAGCGTGAGGATGATGAGGATGCTGAGCAGGTACCACAAGCGCGTCCTGCTCTGGGTCGAAGCGTGTCAGGACAGCGTCTGCAGCCACACAGGGAGGAGCCGGGTACCTCCTGGGGGAAAGCTCAGAGGAGGCAGCAGCTGAACGCAGGGGCTAGGGATGCTGAGGGCACTGCGGATAACGACCCCTGGATGCTCCTGAAGGAACAAGAGGAACGCAAGAAATGCGTCATCTGCCAAGACCAAACTAAGACCGTCCTGCTGCTGCCCTGCAGGCACCTGTGCCTGTGTCAGGAGTGCACAGAAGTCCTCCTGCAGCAGGCCATCTACCAGCGCAACTGCCCGCTGTGCCGCCAGATGATCCTCCAGACGCTCAACGTGTACTTGTGAGCCCAAGGGGTGGGTGGCTTGGGTCACTTTGCCAGGCAGTCAAGGGCATCGCACCCCTGTCTGCCTCTTGCCAGGAAGCAGAACTTCCCAGGGCTGCCTTGAGCAGCTTCCAAAGAACCAAGGATGGTGCTGAAAGGGCACAAGGCTTTTAGGGGTGCCTGCTAGCCACGTTTGCTACGTAACTAGACTGTAGCTCTTGCTAGCAAGCACCATAACTGATCTCTGCAGCGGGCTGAGTTATCTTTCCTTTTGTTGACAGCTTCTGCTGTTCCAGGGGCTGTTGCCTGGAGCCTGCAGCAGTCTCCTATTCAAAGCAGAGTGCAGGAAGGGTGCTCTGGTTCCTTCTAGCCAAAGGTGATGGCAGGTTTAAATGCTGTGCCCTCCTGGGAATCAGAGGAGTTGGGGCAATGTAAGGGAGGATTTTTCCCAAGGTCTGCCTAGGAAAACTATCTGGCAGACTGCATGCAGGTCTTTGTTACCTCCTCCCACCGTCTGAGTATGGGAGCTCACTGAGAAGGGAGAAGTGTGCTCCCTTTGCAAGGCTGTAGGAGAGCAATGAGCACACTCAAGTTTACGCTTTGCTACCAAGGGGCTGAGCCTGGCTTTCAGAGCAGGGCTTCTGGGGTTCAGCACGGCTTTGGTTTTTGAGCTTCCTATTCCACTAGCCAGGACAAGGAGGAGCTGTGACCATCGCAGGCTCCCCTGCAGGCCATAGCAGACTGCAGAGCTCAGTGTTGCTGCTGCTTCCATGCATCACCTATGCAAGACTAGCAAACACACATCAGGTTACTCATGGGGGGAGGCCAGAGGGAGTTACTTGTTCTGCAGGGGTGGTGCTGCTGCTGGGGAGACTTGAGGGCCCTGGCAGCACACATCTGAGCCAATGCTGGGCAATCTTCTCTAGATAACACATCTTCTTCAGGCTCTTGGGACTGGGTAGTGCACACCAGTGCTTGCTTGCTGCCTCCCAGGCTGGGCTGCTTAGAGGGAGTAATGTTCTGGGAGGAGACCGGGACACCCCAAAGCTCCTGGGAGCCCATTGAGACATTCCCGCTCCAGGCACAAGTGTGCATGGAGCAGTACCAGGACCATGGGATATCATTGTTGAGGGCAGGGTTCCTCTGTTACACTGCTGTTCTGTCTTCCTTGTCTGTCCAAAATGTAGCTAGTTTGATCGAAGCAGCTCCTGAAGGCATCAAATCCCAGCTGGGGAGCCTGAGGTGGCTCATCCCAGCCTGGTCAACCAGCACCATTCCAATTACTGGGCTGCAGGAGGGCCTTGCACTTGAAAGCTTTTCCTTTTCCAGCAGCTTGCCTGAGGTCAGCCACGTGCCACAGCCGATTTTGGCTGGAGCCAGACTGGAAAGAGCCTTGACTCCTGCACTGCAAGCCAAGAGCCCGAGGGGGGCTGGCATGGTCTTCCTGCTCTCTTCTCCTTCATTAGTGATTTAAGCCAAAGCAGGCAGCAGAGAGGCCAGGCCATGCTGGGAGATACCTCTGGGCTGTAAACCTGAGCTGCAGCAAGATGCTATCTTGTTGGAGGGTGGCTTTGCTCTGGGGGGGCACTGCAGGGTCTGGTTTACCCCACTGTGATGGGGTCTGGAGGCACTCCCTGGGCTCCAGAGCACAGTAGGTATTAGCAGGGCCTGGTCCCAGGGCTGTGAGCTGCTTCCACCTCACTTTGCAGAGATACAAAGCTCCCTGCCCAAGCCCTGTTGCTCAACCTCTTGTCCCTGTGCCTCCCCAGACACCCAGCACCCATGTTAATGTTTGCTCACTCCAACCACCTCCCCTGTGGCTGCAGCCAGCGATGCTTTGCAGTTGAGTAGCCAAGCCTCTGCCAGAGCAGCGAGTGCAACCCCACCACATTCCTGCATTCCACAGGCCTTGCAGAGGTCATCCTTCAGGTGTGCCTGTGGAGACACCCAGGAGCAGGAATGTGGCCATGCTGCAGGCTGTGGTGTTTGGTCAGGGACCACCTCATGGTGCAATGTTTTCTATGTGAATTACAGGGAGGAAAGGACACCTCCCCAGGACTGCAGTTTCTCCCCTTAAACCCTTTTTCTATTGTAATACTTAAGCTTTTTTTTTTTGGTTTAGGGCCTGTTTGTTTGCTGCCTGTTTATAAAGGAAAAAGAGCTTTGCCTTAACTCTTTGCACTATGGACGAGGCACTGAGCAGATTAAAATCTCCTTTACCAAAAGCTGTTTGATGCCTTGTTCTTGGAAAGGATTTTCTCTGGAGGGATGGGGTCTCATCCCTGGGCTCCACAGCAAGAAGAACGCTCCCCAAGGGTCGCAGCTGGGGGGATGACACCACCAGCAAGCTATGGGGTGCTTGCATCTCCAAAGGCAGAGCTGGATGGAGCTCCCCAGGGCCTGAGCAGCCCAAAACTGAGGGGCTGTTATTTCCCAGGCAGACAGGAACATGACACGGGCATAAAATCCTTGCTTCTGCATGTCCTTGGTGTCCTGCTGCTTGTGATGAAGGGCGATGCAAGCCTGACCCAGGGATGGAGGCAGCACCCAAAGCATCAGGAGCTGTGGAGCAGCACAGGGCTCCATCTGGCCTTGCTGTGGCAGGCTCAGCCACTGTGCTACCGGTGAGCAGATGCGTTTACTGCACAGTGGGTTACTCCTTGGCCACGGTCTGAGCTCTTGGCAGGTTGCTGTGTGCCTTTAAGCACCCCTTGCTTCTCCAGCATCCTTATAAATTGCTTGGAAAAGTGCTTCAGGACCCCGATGGGCAGAGACGCCAGGAGCTTTGGCTCACCCTGCCCTCAGCTCACCTGCCTTGGCAGGGCCAAGCCAGCTAATCTGAACCTGGATGAGAGCCATAGCAGGGAGAAGGGGGGGATGCTGAGAGGCCAAAGATGAACACGGGCTGCAGGAACAGCCCTGCCCGACACAGGGAAGAGCCCATTGAGCCCTATGGGGGTCTGGCTGTGGATGGGTGACAACTGAGGCTGAGGCTGCAGAGCTACCCCAGGGCAGGAGGATGGAGCCAGCAGGGCCATGCCTGCCATCCCCTGCATCCCAGCCCATTACTCCCCAGCCAGCCCCAGTGCAGGACGCAGAGGGTGCTCAGCCACCTCAGGCCACTGCAGCCGAGCAAGGACAGGATGTGAAGGACAGTGCCTTCCCCCCCGGGGAGCCAGGCTGCATGCGCTTGGCGCAGGCCCTGGCCAAGCAGTAAGCAATTACAGTAGGAAAATGCAATCACCTCCCAGCTAATGGGCAGTGCATAGGGTCCCTGAGACTGATGCTAGACCTGCCTCCTCCAGCACTGTGGATTTCGGTGTAGAGCTGCAGTGCCTGGGTACCAGCAGCAATAGCACTCACAGACCAGGGCATGAGATCTGGAGTCCCCGGGGCCTTCCCTCCTCCAGAGCTTACCAGAGAGCCTTGCCCATGAGCTGGTCTTAGCCCATCACAACGCTAAGACCCTTCCCCAGGGAGGAAGGAGCAGGATGCTGCTGGGTTTCCGAGGTTCAGGAGCACTAGGGGCTGACAGCTTGCTGAAAGCAGGGCCCCACCGGCTCTGGGAAGATCCCTGGGATCCCTTTGTTAGCCCAGCTGCACCAGCTCATCCCTAATGAGCCGCTATTGCAGCCTGGGGACAAGAACCATCGCCTGCCTGACGGCAGGGAGCCGGCTCGACAGACGGCTGCAGATGCACAGCTCATGATGCCAGGCCAACAGGGAGGGAGCAGGTGATGCTCAGCAGCCGAACCATGGGGGGCCTTTGGGCTGCTCCAGGGCACCGGCTTTGCTCCTTCATTATCGGCTCAGCACAGGGAGCCTCACCAGCTCCCCAAACACCGTGGCAGTCACCATTTAAAGCTCTCCTTACCACGTCAGCTGGCCGAGGTCACCTGAAGATGACCAAGGGTGGTCCCTGCATCTCCTCGGTGATGAAGGCAGCAAACCTATGCCGTAAACCATAAGCTTTGGGGTGGAGCAGCATCCATCCTGCTGCTGTCAGGAGTCACCAGGGTAAGCCTTCACCATGGAGGGCATTTCCACTTTCAAACCTGTCAGGAGGATGCTCTGTTACCATAGTCAAAGGATTGGGCTCAGAGAGATGCAGCCGATCTCCTTCATGCCCTCTTTGACACCATGTAGCACTCTGACCTTCTCCACTTACCAGCACAGCTCCGAGATGCACAAACCACA
>JAVHNF010065348.1:5851-18680 GCA_034783455.1 Micropsitta finschii
TCTGGTCTTCTGAATGCTAACATACTGTTATTACACACTGGAGAACTGGGTAGCTAGTTGGCTGGCTACACATTTCAAATTATTTGATCCCATATGAACTCACTTTATAAGCCTTCACATCAGAACAGGGGAAGTTTGGGTATTACAAATTGATTCATAATTAGAACAGAATATAATTTTTGCAGTGCTACTGACTTACTCTGATTGCATACACTGCCTTAAAACTTCCACTGATGACACCAGCTTACAGATCACCATCTGACTTAGGCAAATAGCCTTATTTAGTGGATATAAGATGTTCAGACTTTGAAATAGGCACACAGATATTTTCCAAAATATTTGACACCCATCTTCACAACTGTTCCTGGATTTTGACCTTAAATGCAAATAGGACCTCAGTAGAATGCTGGAGTTCCAGGGCATAAATGGAGGGAAAATGTGAAGAATAGTCTGACCCATTCTGCCCTGCAGGTGGGGATGCCTTCAAAGTGCTGAAGCACAGATTTCTGAGGAGACAGGCTGAAGACAGCACATCCCTAACCCTCATTTCAACCCTCAAATTCCAGACTGTGTTCCCTTAGAAAGAAATCTAAGAAAAGGGCTACTACCAGTCCCAAGATAATTTCAGCTTTTCATAGGATATCTCCCTTCCTGCCCTCCTGCAACTTGTCTGTGTTTAATCTTTCTCATAATGTTGTCCCCTGAATTTGGCCACTGGCAAAGGTAGAGGTTTAGAAATTGTCATTCACTCCTAGGAGGAAAAAGTTCACTTGTTCTAATTTTCTTACTAGATGACTCCAGTGCAGCGTTCAATTTCATGTTAATACTTCACTTTCATTATGAAATAGAAGTAAGGTATTGATCAGATCTGAAATGGAAACAAACCTCTGTATTATACATTTACAATGTTGCTATTGCAGTTATTGGCCTTGAATCTTCATTTTCCTTTATAGAATTTCCAGTAGAAAAATTAGACTATTTCTCCAGATGGAAAATTCTGCTTTCTGATCAAGTTTATTTCAAATCGTCAAAATCAAATCCACAGCATGCAGAGATGTCTGTGTTCCAGAAAAGCACCTTCCCTAACTCAAATACTTGTAATGACCATTTAGTTCACCTTTGTTCTCTTCCTCTATTTCACGACTATGACGTGAGTAATGATTATTATATTAGCTCTGGTACCATGAATGCTACAGCAGACTTGCGGCATAATTCCCTTCCTCCTTAGGGAACTGATATTTTTATTCACAGCACAAGAAAACCTAGTTTGTGGGCAGAATATTTTTCCCCCATTTCTGTTTCTTTATATGGTGTTTAAATGCAATAAATTGATTAGATAGACTAGCCAGCAGTTTCATAATCCTGTTCTGAGCCTACCAGAATTAATTACTGTTCATATAATACTATTCAGGAAGTACATTTTAAAAAGCAGAATACTCATTATGGCATAATTTTCAAGGATGCCATCCACATGTTATAATTCCCAACAGCTACGGAGGTGGATGCTTGCATATTGCAAAAGGGCAAGACAGTTATTAGGTGAGGAGTTATCCAGTAATACCAGATGGTGAAATGTGTGGTCATGGTCATAGTTTTTCTCCCCCATTAGATCAGATTACACCTGCCCTGAGTGTGAGTATCAGTGTTATGCCAATGAGTGCAGATGAGGCTAAATAGCTCAGAATGGATCTGAGCCCAGTGAAATGAATAACAGTGTTGCCACTGGCTTTATGACATCTTGTGTCTGGCCTTCAGTGTAGTCCTTTGTGCAAAGTTTTAATTCAATTCCCTTGCCTCAAATAATCCAAGGTTCATAAAAAAGGCACATGAAACACTATTGATCTGGAGACCCCTTTATCAGCTTGTTTGCTGTTTAGTAAACAGTTCTCAGCATCCACCACTGATGGCTGGATAGTTTGATAGTCTGATAGTTGCACTTACAGGTTGCAAAACTGAGGATTCCTTTTCATCTTGTTCAGCTTACTTTTAATACTGCACTCTTCTGTGGTCTGTCCGTCAACTACTGAAGAGGAAAACCTCAGATCTTGTTAATAAACAAATACAAACAGCTTTTATAAGAACTTATTAGCTCACCCTAGATTTCTTTATGATGGCTAAATTTATTGCCTAGATCAACACTGACAGGTTTTCTTTCACTAAAATCTCTCTAAGCTCTAAAAGTTAGCAAGTGCTGATTCAAGTCCTTTCTATTATGACAGCCTCGCTGAGCTTCGTAAGCTTATCAGTGAAGCAAAAGGGTACTTAACCTACTTATATAGTACAAAATTTTGGAACATGGCATCCATGGCATTCCTAAAGATGAATTGTTTGGATGATCTTTCAACAGATGGATTTCATGAGTTCAGAGAACTATTTCAATCATTGTAGAGGTAAATGTATCTAAAGCAAGAAGCTTCCCAAGCAACAAGCCTAGTAAACCCTTTTCTAGATCTTACAAAATTACAACAATTACTTAATTTGTACTTCTCATGCAGACGAGTGCTCATATTTGTCCTTATACAGGCCTTATCACTGTCTTTGCAATGTTATTCTTTTTCTCACTAAACGAACATTTGCAGATGATATCTGGGTGATATTTGGAGAAGAATACACACATTACTGGTTTCAGTTACAGAGACAAAAAAAGCCTTGAAATAAATCAACATTTATATTCCCTTGTCACTTTTGTTTTGCACACTGCAACTATAGAGATACCCTTGAAAGAGCATCTACTGCACACCTGAAGAACTGTACAGCTATTAATGATCGAAACACATTAATAGCATTGGAAGGAGTAGGGAATATAAAACACTATTACAGGAGAAGAGGTTGCCACAGTAGTGGTGTATAGCTAAATGTGACAAGATCTTCAGAGGCTATTAGGTTGATGCTGTATCATTTTGAACAAAGTAAAGTTAATGAACATGATGACTCAAGCGAGTAGATCTGAAATCTGAAAACTCAATGAAATATAAATTATGGAATCTGGATCAGGTGTGATGATCTCATAACAGGGTGAAAAGTTCATCACTTGGAGAAAGTGTGCAAAACTGCGAAGATTCATTTTGACACTATCACAACAGGTTTGGGTTCTTTTTTGTTAAATAAAGTTTGTCAAACTTCTTGTGACGTTAGGGTTCTCCGAAGCCTTGACACTAATTGTGGAAAGTTCTAATGTGGAATACCTACTTTGTCATAAAGTAGAAAGTATTAATATGAAAGGAATAATGTGAAAAGGGCAACTTTAGTCGATACTACAGAATGAAGAAATATGAAAGAAAAACTAAGTATTTGCTGTTTTTAAATGAGACCTTGACAATCAGCTTCCAGATTCATTGCAATTAGAATCATTAGGTAAAAATTGATTTTACCTAAAGAGATTTTTTCTGTAATATTTTTCTCTGAATTTACTTTGTAGGGGATTTCAACCAATATACCTCCAAAGAGAGATTTTTCTACAGAGTTTTATTCCTATAAAATCAATTTTCTTTTTTATAAAGCAGAACATTTTTGTTCCATTTCCATCATTAATGATTTTATTATTTTTTAAATAAAATTTGTGCCATGGATTTATTCACATTCACTACAGAGGAATCCATCCCTTTCCAGAAGGCTTCCTTCCGTTCTCCAGGACCTTGGACATTTCAGACAAACATGCATTGTGCATGCACAGGCGGAGTACCAGAGAAGATAAGTGTGGAATATGACTTTTAATACTTTACATCTCCCAGTTACTCACCCCAAATTAAAGCAGACCACATAATTAAGTCCTACATGCTTTCCTGCAAGATCACTAGCAATTTTGGGTGGATCATGTAGCTCGTGACAGTACCTAGGGAGAGACAAGAAAAACAAAATTTAAACTAAAACTTTATCTTCATTTAGATAAAAATAAATGAACTATTTGCAAATAATTTGCAAGTTCTCAAACATAACTTGCTGTTATTTTATTTTCCTTAACATGCATAGGAGAATGATTGAAATACAGAATTTTACTGTATATGGAACTTAATTCATACCTTTTTCTCCCCTCAGCCACATTTACAGCATGCCTCAAAAACTCCACTGCAACTCCTGTGCACCAAATGAATTGCTGTTTTCCTCCCAGTCCAAAATCCATCTACTCTCAATGGCCAAACTGATTGTGCCACCCACCTAAATGAAGCAGATTGTTCATATGTGTTTGGTGGTAGCAATACAACACTTTTCTGTTTTAAAGGATTTGGTAGAAGGACTGTCATTTGTAAGGCTATACTTCTAGTTACATCCCATGTTGGAAAGCTTTCCTGCTGCTGGACAGCAAGAAAGTTTAAGACATAATTAACCATCTGAGGCCATCCATTATTTTAATGAGTCTGCTGAAGAGCACTCTTCCCTGATAAAAGGCATATGGAAGGCAGTAGTCCTCATTATCTCCCAAACAGAAGCAAACTACAAAAGGGGGAAAAGAAAAAAATCCTTGCACAAAAACCAGAGAGAAGATGTAGAGTGCCTCTGATGTCACATTTTACTCCAGCAAAGACAGAGGCAATGGTAATGTTGCCATTTTCCCAGCGATCACAGATGGTGGCGACTCCTCTCACTGCAATGTTAGAGATGGCATACTATCTGAAGGTCCTGGCTTTGACAATCTCCATCCATTTGCAGAAGTCGTCTTCAGAGAAGAGAAAGTTAGAACAATGAGCACACAGGCTCACTGTCAGCAGCAGAATTAATTGCCTTTAGTAAGACTGACTCCCTCCTCTTTTCTCTTGCTCTGCATCAAAGACACATGTCAAGCTTTCTCCCCTGAAAGCACTTTTGCAAAGAGATGAGGGAATTGCTCTTAGCTAGGCCAGAAGAAGCTTTAGAGAAAGTCTTTAGAGAAAGGGTCCTAAAGCACAGCCAAGCACAATGCAGGGCACAACAGCACCATTCACCAACCCAACTGCTTAGCAAGGCTCTTGCTGAGCTTCTGCCACCCAAAAAGTAGGGTAGGCAAAGCTCTGCCAAAAGATAACAGAAATGCTGGTTGTAACTTTAGATCCCCTGTGCAGAAGAGGAGGAGATAAGGCAGGCTGTGAGAAACATACTTGGGAAGGTACAGAAAGGAGGGAGTTGAGGGAGGAAAACCAAAGATGTACGCGCACAGCAGCATGAACAGATTCAAAGAGCTACGAGAGTACAGCACAGGGGATCTGGAGTTACATAGGCATCAGGAATCTGTGAACATGCAACATTTAAACAAGTGGACTCTGTGTGGACTTCTGAAGTTTAACACCTCTAACCTTAGAATACCCTCGAACATCTGGCCAGAGGGTTAGAGAGATTACTGAGCTACACAAAACTCAGCAGCAACACATACAGATGCAGCAGAACTAGTCTGTTTGTAACCAAGATAAATATAGGCCGTCTTCCCCATATCACCCATGATGGTAGAATCCCTTCAACAGCACTCCAAGGTAGTCTGAAGTTTTCTGGCAGCCAAGAAGAGTCTCCCAGTCTTGCCTAGTGAGTTCCCAAACATCGTATGCTGCATCCTAAACAAAGCAGCTGGGAAGAAGCCCATGGGTAAGGGCTAAAGAAGGCCCTTGAGTTGGTTGCAGCTGCAATGAAAGAAATTAATAAGCCAAAATTAATAAGCTCATATGCCTGCTTTGTTTGCATCAGATCTGCAGTGGGACTCGACCCAAGAGAGTCCTCCAAATGGCTGCCAGTGTGCCCAGAGTAATTGTGCCAGACTGATTACTGGCTTGAAAGGTTACCTAAGCAAGAGTAGTTCTGATTGGGAGCACAAAAAGAACATGTTGCAGAGGTCATAGAAGCACTGAACCTATTATCTCACTATGTAATAAACATCATCCAAAGTAAAGAGATTATAATGCATAAGAAGAGCAGAAAATCCTAATGTGCCAAGTTATTTTCAGCTAATCTGCATTAATAGGGTAAACCAACACATTAGCACATAGGATTAAAGAGGAACCCCAAAGCCAAGCAGTTAGAAATATTTTATTTCGAGAGCAAAGATGTTTGTTTCCAGCATCAGAACAGCAAACACCGCACTCCTACATCTCAGGCAACAAATCACCTAAAATAGCTCAGATACTTGTCTCAGTTGCATGTTGATTAAAGAAGGATAAGCGCAGAAAATAACTATATGAACCATCTAGACAAAGACACATGCAAATAAACTCTTCTATAGTCCCAGCCTCTCTTGTTTAGTCCAAAAGCTCCCATCTTGTCAACACATCTTGCTTGATACCCTGCCCCTAGCCATGCCTTTCCCTAGCACATTTTGGCAGCCAGACCACTGGGAAAATACAGGGAAGGAACACGGTGAAGCTGGATTAGGATTCAGTAAGGTGGTATCAACCCCTGTTTCCATTCCTAAGCCACAGGAGTCAGGTTTTGAAGTGCCAGAGCAGTGCAGAGGGCCCTTTTCTCAGCTTGCAAGCTATGCACAAAGCTATCAAAGTATAGGAGAAAGCATCCAACAGACCTCCTGCTGCTGACATCTACCCAGCAATACAGTATCTCCAACAGCAACCTCAGGTAAGAACAGGCAAGTGAACAGCCAAGAATACCCTAGGTTAGTGACCATGGATCCAACCTTTCCTCCTGCAATTCCCACATGAAGTTTAGGATCTGTAAAGAAAAAAACAAGTACTACAATATTTGTAATGCAAACAAGATTAACAGAATATGACAGGTCTGATGAGAATGGTCTGGCTGCATGAAGCTAGGAAAATTTATCTAATTAATTTACAGTTTCAGCACTCAAGTGTGCTATTTTGATTTGACTCCCATTAGGCATTTAGACAGCTTGACAACATCACTATCTGTTCATCCATCTTCCCTAAGTATATGAAGAACTGAAACTATTCTTGCTATAAAGATAGAAAACAATCCTATCACAGACAATTTTACACTCACACCCTAATGACTGCAGCCTGAGTTTATGAACCAGCTCTGGGCTTTATAATCACAGTCTGGATTCATCTGTTAGCGCTTAGAGTTTGTACTCCTGGAAGCATAGATCCCTTTCTGCTCTTTTGGACTCACCTGCTTCTATGTAAGCTTACAATATTCATTTCTTATGTTGCCTCAAGGGGACGTGCATGATGTCAAGAAGTCTGCTCTTTGATGGTTATTCAATAGGCACTCAGGTCAATAGCCAATATATTATTTCATTCAGCCTGGTATACAAAGGAAATACCATTTATACTACGCATATATTAAGCAGATGTTCCTTTTAATTAATCAAGATATACAGCCTGGCCATAGCTCCTATTCCACATGTGACAATAAATAACTGGTGAAACTGTAAGCTGGAAGGGAGTTCTGATACAGATGAGGACCACTTCAATGCTCCTGAATCACATGCTAAATAAAATCTAAAAGTGAGGACACATGCAAAATTGTGATGTAAAGTCTCCTGAGTCTTCAAAAATCACTTGTGGAGTTTTCATTCCAGCAAGCTAATGAAGTGTTATTGATTGGTCTGGTTTGAGTTTTGTTTTCTTTGTGGGACTGTGTCAAACTTTTCTTCCTCAGAAGGAATGCTGAAGCTGTTCAAAACATCTGGGAGGATTTTATTATCAGAATAGTCCCGTGGCAGGAGGACCTGAAATAAATCAACTCCTTTGCCCCCCTGCTTCTTTTGACCCCTTTGTACAGCACAGTCTGGAATAGCAAACAAGATCACCAGCAGATAAAGACAGAGAATAAAATGGGTTTCTCCCACTAAAAAAAAAAAAAAAGAAAGAAAGAAAAAGGAACAGAAGAAAACAGTAAAAACTGCTTCAAGCCTCAATGTGGCATAAGGCATGACCCTCTGAGAAGGTAAATGGATAGATAGTTGGCATCCGCCATGTGGGAAAAATCTCATTCCCCTGCAATTAGGTGGGATCTCAGGGCCGTGCAGAGTTTTTGATGCTATTTTCCTTTGCTGAAATAAATGTGTTTGTCTACAGCGAGATGCAAGAAAGGGGAACAAGGAGATCTCTGAATGCAGCCTTTGTGGCATTCTGCCTAATGATTCACCTGTCTATTAGTCACCCAATTTCACAGTTCATAAACTTTAAAGGTTTCAGTTATGAAATGTTCCAGTGGTCCTGGGATAAGAAAGCACTCGTCTTCCGTAAAGAACAAGAAAATGGGATTATGTGATGCTGCTCTAAGCTGGTTTTAATTTTCAAATACAGGTATGTGTGAGAAGAGAGGAAACCTGTTAAAGAAACCCCATCAGCCCAAACACTCTGCCACCCAAAATAGAGAGATGCCTGTCTGCATCAGCTTGCTTGCTCAGAGACCAAATGTGTCCATTTTCATACACTTTCGTGCCAAAGTTGTCTTTTCTGACAAATAGCTGCAGTCTGAGCACCAGACCCAGCGCAAACCTGGATATTTGTGTCATCACTCCCACTGCTATTGAAGTTTTTCCTTCACTGGAAAATGACTAAGTCTGCCTTCATACTGTTTATGTTTATAGTTACAGGAGCTGAGCTGCACATTTACACGCTCTGTTGCAAGAACAATGCAAAATTAAATCCTAACGTTTTTAAAGACCGTGGTCGCATGCCACAGATGAGGTGACCATAGCATGAGGCTTTCTATATCCAGAGAACATAAAAACAGTCACAACAGGAACTCATCAAGTTCACTACTCCAATTTCTCAGGAGGATTCCTGCTCTTCTGTAATCACTGCTTTATGCAAGCAATGACTTAAATAGGAAGAGTTAAAAGAAATTTTATTCCAGAAATGCTTTTTAAACCCTGCTAACAGTTCACAGATAATTTCCATGGGAACATGAACAAAATTACTTTGAGAATGCAAAAATTGGCTGGCAAATGCCAATGGCACAGTAATGGATACCTGCTGGAATTCGCGCTATAGGCAGAAATTCATTTGCCATCACCCCTCAAGCAAAAGCCTGAGTAAGCAGATGGATTACTGAGGTAAAGGTCAACATCTGTGTTCTGCTTTGGGACAAACAGGGATAAAAATGAATGCCCAGATGTCCCCAGATATTTTAGGTATATTCCCACCTTCAGCCTCATATCAGCTGCCATGACTAGGGCTAGCAAATACCTGCTCGTGGTTTGCCACCAGTCAAAATGTGTCTGGGTGCCAAAAGGCACCAGAGGATCATTAGCTCACAAAGGGGGAGCAGTCAGAGATTCTGCTCTGTAAAAGACTGAGAAAGGCAGGGAGTGTTAAAACCTATGATGGTAAGGCATAGGCCCAGCTGGAAAGAAAGAATTTGGAGTCTGAAGGAAATCAGTTGTACTGAAGATCACAAAAAAGAAGCTGTGCAAAAAAAAAGAGATGAGAATTATCTCTTGAATTGATCAGAATAGCAGAGGCCTGAAGTATTTAAGAAAACAAGTGAGGGTAAGTGAGCTCCTACATAGCTCAATTTCCAGCACCGTCTTCCCTGCTGATCAGGAGCTAATGCCAGGAGTATTTTTCCAATACTTGAAAGCATGAGAGTAGGAATATAATAGAAATATATTTCAAAAGGATACCAGATGCACTGCTGGCGTTTGGTCCCCAGACCTTTGGCCTTCAAAAGTCTGCTTTTCAGGAAGAGACTGTCCACGTTTGGGAATATGCCAGAAACCAGAGTCCCCCATGGGTAAACCGTGTATAGCCTTGTAAGCAAATGGTGATCCACAGATTGTCAGGCTTTTTGATCCCAATTCTTTGAGGTATTGCAGTGACATTTTAAAGATGCAAGGCCACCACTTGGAAGGGAGGGTGAAATGAGATTTCTTCTTTCTTTCTTTGGTAATGAATGATGAATATGCTTTTCTGACTACTGCTCAGGAAAAGAATAATTGCCATTTAAAGGCTTAGTCAAAATGTAGGCTTCAAAACAACCAGCCTGATTTTAAAAACAGCCAACCATTTAGCATGACAGACAAGTCCCATTTTTCTAAATTAAGCATGTTAGGTTGGATTCATAAAGCACTATTTTGACTTTTGAGAAACATTGGAAATCTGATGGGGGCTATATTTCCAGTCCACCAATAGCTGCTGAGTTCTAATCATCTTCATAGATGGGCTAAGTCATTTAGCACTGCAATGGAAAACAAATCTTTTCCAAGTTGAGCCCTCAAAGGTTAAAGGAGATGCAACATTTCAGAAATGTCGCAAACGATTTCTTGAAAACACATGCAAAAATATCAGAATAGATGCCATTTCCGAGAAGAAAATAAACTACAGGAAAGAATGCAAATTGACAAGTGTCATTATTCTTTCCTTGACCAGTCCTTGGTATCTCTCAATTGTCCTACTTTATTTTTTTTAAAGGGAGGTTGCCATAGTGATATTGCAGAACCTGCAAATCTGTCCCAGCTATTCATCATCAGAGAGCAAAATATATTATGAAATGGGTTTTAATATATTATAAATTATACATACTGCAATACCAAATTCTATTATAAAACACGCTTTAAATAACGTATTGTGGAGCTAGAGTAGCTGTCCGACAGTTCAGGTGGAAGATTGCTTTGTATTATAAAGTCTGATTTTTCGGTCTTGCTAATGGCCCCTAGAAGGAGTCATCCACTATGAAATCTTATCTACAGGCTTTTATTCATTGCCTCGATACTTCTGAGCAGCTGGGACTGGAGGGAGATATGGGGTTAGATTCAGTGCCTTTGCCTGGGCACCCAGTGTCATTCAAGATGCTGCAGCAGAGCTGAGACTTTCATGTGAGGACAAGAGGCAACAAAGGTGCTATGGGAGAACTCGCCTTTTATGAACAGGAGGCAGAGGCCAGAAGTATTGCCCCAGGGCATATTTAACGTCATTAAATGCCTATTTTAGACAAACTTGAGCCAAGGAAATGTATTTTACTTTACTCCAGGGAGAGTGAGGTTAGAAAGAAAACAACAAGATTTGCTTTTAAAAAGGGTCTTGCTATAGCATCTTTTCCCAATGTGTTTAGGAGGGCAATGGGGAGTCACAGAGGGAAAGAATCATGAATTTCCCACCTGAATTCTTCCTTTCGTCCTATATAACAGCACGCTTAGTAACTACAAAGTCAGTTTTAATTTCTCTGGGCTAGAGAGAACCTTTTGGAGCTAAAGTCTGATAAGGAAGGTCTCTTCAGTTCTAGGCCCCAGCCACAAACCACCCAGTCCTAAAGTACTGGGACATCTCTCTATGCACTAAAAGCAGGAGCCCACTGCATTGCCTTGGAGACAGCTGGTGTTGCACCCCAGTGCTACAGTCTGTTGGGACTATTAATTCTTCCAAGGTAATTTTATTCCTACAAGGCATAAAAGAAAAGCTAAGAGGTATACTAGGAAAAAAAGCTCCCCTAAGTCCTCAGAGGGACTGTGGTCACTGGTGTAGAGATGCTTACAACAGCAACAAAGACCCTAGCTTGCACACTGGTGATAAATGGCTTGCTGAGCATAATTTGCACACAATTTGCACAGCACACTGAGGCACACAGGATGGAAAGCACACACCAGTTGCAAAGCAGACGCTGCTGCCTTACAGACACAGGCTGTGGCTTCTGACTGAGGCAACTCCTGTTGCCCTTTAGAGCAAGGCTGTAAAGCCAGCACCTCAGCACTACCACAGAGCAAGTAATCCAATAAATAACAATCATTCTTAACAACAAATAGTTTCCTTTGTTGAGCACTAACTTTGAAGTGCCTAGCCAATTTTATACCCGCTTTACATGAATATTTTGAGCTTAAAAGTCACTGCTTGCAAGATTGGGTTCTTGAAGTACAAACACTTGCATGATCCCAGGAAAAGCTAACAGGGATTCAAGTGTCTTATCGGTTCCGCACCAGCTCCAAGGTGTTTTTATTAACAGCCACCTCTTCTGGGTGCTCCTTAGCAGCTGGATGACTAGTGGCCTGCCTAACACGTATTTAAGTACCTCATACTGGAGGATTTATGCTGTTCTTCAACATGCTGTGTCAAATGCAGTTCTCCTGACTGCACTTCAGGATTGTGGCTTTGAAGCCAACAAGCAATAAGGACGAGAACCTAAACGGACCATGTCTCTTGGCAAGCACATCACAATCATGACTATTATTATCTGTCACCATGTCTCTTGGCAAGCATGTCACAATCATGACTATTATTATCTGTCACCCTGAGACATCAAGGACTGTGGGCTGCACTAGAGCCAAATGTGACTTCTTTTCTCCACAGGAATTCAATGTCTTACATATAGAGGGCTCACATTACTCTAGAATTACACCGGAGCTCTGCATAAATCTCTGTGGCATTTACTGTTTTTCCAAGTAGCAGACGTGGTGCTTTTCCCCCTCCCGCAACTTGCTAGTGGAGCAATGCATTTCATTAATCAGGCTTTTATTCATGCCAACTCAAAAGGTCAGAACCAGTAGCCTGAAATAGTTTCCCCATTTTAACAATGAGGTTTTCCTGCTGATGAGCATCAAGCAGTGCTGAAACCTCAAAAAATAAACATTATGCTTATAGGTCCCTTAAGAGTGGTAAATTCTCCATCTATCTTGCAGCTGCCAAGCAACAGAATTGTGCACAGTCCTCCGCTTGCTGCTACAGATACACCAATTCAGATCTAAGCTTTGACAGCTTTGTCCTTAGTTTTAATCACATACCTCATGCACATGATACACAAGAGCCCTGACCTTGTTTGGGCTTATCCTAAGTCTCTTCAAGAATATGTATTTTTCTTGTGTGATCTGTAGGTTGTTTATGTCGGTATCAGAAACCTGTCCTAAATAAACTATCAGCCTGAGGCTTTTATGCTCTTACACCATCTAAGGGTTCAAACAGAAAGTTGGGGCTGTTCAGCCTGGAGAAGAGAAGGCTGCGTGGAGACCTCATAGCAG
>JAVHNF010065349.1:0-11155 GCA_034783455.1 Micropsitta finschii
ATTAAGGGCCATGGGGGGGTGCGGCCTCCTCGGACCTCGTGAGGAGGGTTTGGGGTCCTCCTATGGCGGGGGGTGTTCTCTGATGCTGAGGCGGGATTTTAGTACCGGGGGGGGGGGTATCAGGTAACGGGGCGGGGGGACGGTTCTCCGTTACCGGTCGCGTCCCTGCCACCGCTGCCCGGTAGCCGGGAAGTGCGACTGCCATGGTCGGCACCTCGCTGGTTGCGCAAGGCCCGGCTCTCACCTCCCCGGTGTCGCCCCCCTCGCTCCTTCCTGTTCCAGATGCCGGCTATGAGTTCGACATCTGCTTCACCTCGGTGCAGAAACGGGCCATCCGCACCCTCTGGACCGTCCTGGATGCCATCGATCAGATGTGGTTACCCGTTATCCGAACCTGGCGCCTGAATGAGAGGCACTACGGGGCTCTTACGGGATTGAACAAGGCTGAGACAGCAGCAAAGCATGGTGAGGCACAGGTGAAGATCTGGAGGCGCTCGTATGACATCCCTCCACCTCCCATGCAGTCCGATCACCCCTTCTACAGCACCATCTCCAAGGTAAGACCCCCTGCTCTTAGTCCTCCTGGCTGGAGGCTCCTAAAAGCCACGCTAGGTCCCTGCAGGGTGATGTGGCTTCCTCCGCATGGTCTCTTCTGTCTTTGTTGCAGCGGCCAGGTGGTTGTGCATGATGCTCGTTGGCTTTGGGCTGTTCATCCCACCCCCTGCCCAGGGAAGTTGAACCTCTGGGCATTGCACAGACAGATTCAAACCGGAGGGGATGGTATCTCTGTTAATGATTAGTCCCATGACCTGTGCAAGGAGGTTTATGCTGGTGTCTTTGCCCAGAGCAAGCAACATGTGGCTTTCCCTGGAAGGGGCTCAGCCCTGATTGCAGCCTCAGGCCTCAAACATGCTTCTTTGCTTCCAAGCCTGCCTAGCTGGTGCTCAGGTGGAGAATTTAGGGGAGGGACAAAGGCCTTGCCACTGCCTTCCCACACTGCTTGGGTGCACTGGGCTGCTGCATGATTGTGGCTGTTCCCCCCAGGACCGTCGCTATGCTGATCTGACAGAGGACCAGCTGCCAACATGTGAGAGCTTGAAGGACACCATCGCCCGGGCTCTGCCTTTCTGGAATGAGGAAATAGTCCCACAGATCAAAGAGGGCAAGCGAGTCCTTATTGCTGCCCACGGCAACAGCCTGCGTGGGATTGTCAAGCACCTGGAAGGTACGTCAGCCCTGCAGGGGTTATCAAGAGGGTCTCCCCTCGTGTGGGCAGGGCCACAAGTAACAGCATGTCTGTGTTTGCAGGTATGTCAGAAGAGGCCATCATGGAGCTGAACCTGCCCACTGGCATCCCCATCGTCTACGAGCTGGATAAGAATCTGAAACCTGTCAAGCCCATGCAGTTCCTAGGGGATGAGGAGACAGTGCGCAAGGCTATGGAGGCTGTCGCTGCTCAGGGCAAGGTCAAGAAGTGAGAGC
This sequence comes from Micropsitta finschii, assembly GCA_034783455.1. NCBI lineage: Eukaryota > Metazoa > Chordata > Aves > Psittaciformes > Psittacidae > Micropsitta > Micropsitta finschii. The sequence goes on from JAVHNF010065349.1 coordinate 1,483, forward strand.
AGGCAGCAGGCTAGCAAGTAGTAGAGGCCCCTGCCCCCTCCTCCCCTCTGTGCACAACCCCACCAGCTGTAGGAACTTGGAGCTGCAGAACTGGAGCAGCTCCCCAGGATTAGCCCTATTCCCTTGGGACCAGGCTCCCCTCTGCAGACAGCTTGGGTGAGGGGCTGTGTGTGGAGGGCTGTGTGAAAGGGAGTGCTGGCTCTACCAGGCAGCGACCACACAGCTCTCCTTGCCAAGATCCCAGCCCTCAGGCCCTGTCTGCAGGGGGATGTGCTGAGCAATCCCTCTCTGTGCCAGGCTCCTCTGCTTTGCTTCCTGGCAGCTCTTGTCACCTGGTTACTGTTGCTTGGTTTATTCATTCTGGGAGCAGTGGGGTGAGCACAGCGCAGGCAGCAACTAAGGTGAGGACCCCGTCCCCTTGTGGGTTTGTGACTGGGATGTGTGGATGCTGAAGGGATTGTGTTTTGGTGGAAGTGGTACTTGTAACCCTGGATGTAGTTCTGCCAGCCCCTGCTTTAACTTATTGCCTCTGGACAAGGGTGAGGGAGCCTGTCACCCAGAGGTTCGTGCCCACCACATCCTTCTCCCAGCTGAAGCTCATCCCAGTCCTGCTAGTTAAGCAGATGTCACTGTCCCCACCTCACCTGTGTGTATGTGGCCCTGTTGCTGTGGCCTCCCCCTCTGCCCATGCCATGAGCCTGGGGGAGCCTGTAACTGTCCAACATTAACAGCTGTCTTGTTCCACTTCAATAAAGGAGTAATGCGCAATAACGGGGGGGTCTGAGCATTGCTGTGCCCAGGTGTGTGTGGCTCCTCCCTGCCCAGCACCACGTGTGTGTGAGGCAGCAGTTGGGAGCCAAGCTCAGCTCCGCAATCCAGCCCGAGGGTAAGGCCCAGCCCTCATGCTGTGGTTTTAGGGCACACCCAGAGGCAACTGTTAGGAGGATATGCAGCGCCCTGGGCTGAGCACAGCTGCCCCGCACCAGGGCAGGGAGGAGAGCTGCTCCCTGTGTGTTCAAGCCTGGTGAAATGAATGCCCAGAGCTCTCGGCTGTTCACATCACTGCTACAGCACCACCAGGCTGAGAACATACACGTCTTCACGGCATGGTACTGTGGAAGCTACCCCATAGCAGCTTCCCTATGGGAGCCAGAGCAGCCTATGTGCAGCCCTGGCCACCCCTCTAGGCTGTAAGTGGTCAGAGCATAGAGCTCGCAAAAAATATTTATTATCTGAAAGTTGAAAAATCGATCCTGCCAGCAAGGGCCTGGCTGGGGCCTGCTCTGGCCCTGCAGCCCCTCATCCAGCAGGTCCCCTCACGGCTGCTAGGTCTGCAGGAACTCGGGCTGTACACGGGCCACCTTACGGAATTCCTTCGTGTGTGTCCGCGGGCACTGCATCTCACACCAGCTGATGGGCACCATCTGCATCCCTGCGACACCATATGTCGGGTTTCCCTTCCCGAAATCATGCTCCTCCATGTGGAAATGGAGGAGGAAAGGAAAGGCAGACAAAACACGGCACTGCCAGACCCTACCTGCATCACTGCGAGCCGCCACAACACCCAGCTCATTCTCCGCTGTGGTCAGCAGGTAGTTGGACTGCGAGTCCCCCAGCGAGATCTGGTCAGACATGGGTTAAGGGAAAGGCCCCACAAAGGAGGTTCCAAACCTGCTGTCCCTGGCAGTAAGGGGAAAGGATACAACTTTGGCCAGGACTATGTCACCAGGGCGGAAACTCTTGTACACTTCTACCTGCACAGGAGAGAGCAGCCAGAACAGCACAGTGTGTTGGGGTGCTTGTCAGCAGCAGGACAGATGCCCCTCACCAGCAGAAAGCGGGGCAACTGCAGCAGCACAGCCACAGGCAGCACTTCACTGACCTTATCTTTCTCCGTGGCTCGAATATCTTCTTTCCTGAAAAAGGAGACAGAGGGATCCAAGTGCCAGTGAGTGAAGGCAACTCTACAGCCTGCAGCAGAAGCTGCCCCGGCCTCCCTGGGTGCTCCCAGGACACCTTGGATTCCTGCCCAGTGGTCAGGGCAAAGATCCTGCCAGGGCAGCTGCTGCACTGCCCAGAAAAGCCTTCCGCCTCCCTAAGGATGGGGCACTTGGACCCCATCTCATGAGGAACCATCACTCTCCCTACCGTATGGTCCCTCGGAAGATGGACTTCAGTGGTGTGGAGCCAATGTACAGGATGTGCACCTTGGCAAAGCGGGAGTTAATGCTGCAAACCTGCCAGGAGGAAAATGGGAATCAGTGCCAGCAAAAGCCTCCTCTCACCCTGGAGAGCAGGGGAACAGGGAAAGGGTAGGGTGCAGGCAGGACAGGCCTGTACGTGGAGAGTGCGTGTCTCACTCGGCCTCCTCCTCCTTGTGACCAAACAAGTGGTGGAGGTAGAATGCCCAGTGAGGAAGAGGATACTTGTGCAACTCAAGACACATGAATAAGGCAAAAAGAGCTGCTGTGATCCCGGTCCCTCTCCCACCATAAGCAAACTAATGCCTGGTCAGTGCCACCATTTCTCCAAGCTGTCCCAGGCACTGCCTTCCATTCAAAGAGCTCTGGAAAGGAGAGCAAAGAAAAACCTCACTTCAGCCCACCTCATGCAGGCACCATTGAGAGGGAGGTGTCCCCCCATGCTAGTATCTGTCTCCTTTGAGAGTAAGGGACCCAAGGTTACCAGCAGGCTCCCTCTGCCCTGCTGGGGGTCCTGCAAAGGGTTCTGATGAGCTCAGGGGCTCCTCATCTCACCCCAAATGTGCAAACAAAGACTGCCGCTTGCCACCACAGTGCCCTCTGTCACCCTACCTTGCACGTCACCACGACCCCCACGTCGGGCAGGATCTGGGGGTCACTGTCTCTCACCACAGACACAACGGGCAGCTGCAGGGCAGCAGACACAAGGGTTAGCTTGGGGCACAGGATAACGGCAGGCACGGGCCAAATCCCATCGGAGCCCAACGCGAAGGGGCTGCACAGCCTCAGTGCCCAGCAGCCGGCTCCGGGGCCGAGCCCCATGCGCTGCTCCGTGCTCACCCCGCTCTCCTCGCTCGTCTTCTCCACGCACCCAGCCAGCGAGGAGAAGATGAATCCGTGCCGGGTGTAGGTCCCGCTGCCAGCCGTGGCCTCCTCCGTGCTGCACAGCCGCTCTCCTAAGGGACAGCCTCACACTGCCACCGCACCTCCCGCGCCGGGGAGCCCAGGCCCCGCACCGCCCATGCCCGCTCCCGGCCGGCCCAACGCGGCGGGGCAGCGCTGCCCCGGGGCAAGCCCCTCCCCACAGCCTCGGCCTCTCCGTACTCCTCCCCCGGGTCACCCCGGCCCTGGGCACCCCGCAGTCCCAGGGCCCCCTCTCCTCACCCTGGGCATCCCCCGGGCTGCGCAGCCCCGCACTCACCGGGGACGCAGAACCGCTCAGCACTCTCCATATTCGCAGCCGCGACTGCACCTGGAGAAAACCCTCACCCTATTGGTCCTCGGCGTCAATACTGCGCTATAAGCGACACAGCTATTGGCTTTTCCGTATTCGTGAGCGCGCTGCCGGCTGGGAGTTGTATTCCAGCGCCAGCTGCAGCCGCGTTCGGCATGCTCGGCGCGCAGGCGCAGTGCGCGGGTCGGCGGGCGCTGCCCGTGGAGCCGTGGAGCGGCGGGCGGCGGGCATGGAGGCGGCGGGCGGCGGGGCGCGGGCGGCAGGTCTGCTCTGGTGTGGTGTGGTGTGGTGTGGTGGGACCGGGAGGGGATCCGGGCCTGCAGGGAGCGGGCCGAGCCGGCAGGCACCGCAGGGGTGCTGCGGGCCGTAGGGGTGGGATCTGCCGCCCTGGGGATGCTGTGGGTCTGGAGGGGCCGGAGTGATGCTGGGCGCTGGATGCGGGTGTTATGGGGCTGGATGCAGTGGGGCTGAGGGCTTTGTGCTGTTGGTATAGGCAGCCTTTGCGTGATGGGGTTGGGCTCCACAGAGCGGCTTTTTCACTGTGCTGTGGGTGCTGGGTGCCACAGGAGGGTGCCACTGGGTTGCGTGGCTCTGGCAGGAGCCTGCGGTAGGGCCGAATCTGAGGTCCCCCCCCGGCTGTGCTTTTGCCCGTGGTCTTGGCTGTGCTGGTGGTTGCTCAGTGCCCCACTGGGATGTGGGGAGGGCCGAGTGCTGGAGCCCCCAGTGCTGACTGAGCCAGGGAGGGTGCCTGGTTCTGCTGGAACCTCACCCCTGCGGCTGTGCTGCTGCCTGCAGGCAGGTGCCTGGGGACAGAGCCGGGCCCTGCCCTGGACCTGGCTTCTCCCCTGTGCGCTCCCTGCTCAGCAGCTGCTGTAGGGAAGGAAGCTCTCCGAGGGGCAGGGAGCTGCTCTGTGTTTGGAGGGATGGGCTGACCCCGAGATCTGCTGCTGCAGCACTTTCTGTTGTCACACTGACAGCACAGGGACATGTGCCACCCTAAGGCTGCACGGCAGGAAGCTGTTGCTCTGCTTTTCACCTGATGTGTTTTGGAGTCAAGGGGAAACAGGGGGAAGGGGGTGGCCCTGGGGTTTGCATATCCCACCTCTCCCTTACCAGGGCACAGGAAACCTGGGCAGGAGCCATGCCTGGGGCCTGGGGTGGGCTCCTGGCTCTGGTGTCCTTGTGTCCAGCTGCTCCCAGCCGTGGGTCAGCCCCACGTGTGTCTGGCAGGGCAGAGAGGAGCCCTTGGCTCCTTTGGACAGCCCACCTGGATGCTGCAGCTCCTGCCTTTACCTTTCCTGAGGCCTGTGCAGTGGATATGGCAGCACAGGGAGCTGATCCCTGCTGGGAGGACTCCGCGGTGTGTTACCACTGCCTGGCACTGTGCCGAGGTGAACACTTGGCCCAGGCTCAGAACGTGCCTTGGCAGGACCCTGGAGCAACCTCGCTGCTTAATATTGATGGGCAGTGGCTGCCTGGAGGCCTGGGGGCCCCGGCCCTGCGGATCACTTTCCCTGCTTATGGGCTGGATCGGGTTCCTCCTCATTCCTAGTGCAGCTCCTGGGTGGGATGAGGGGCTCCGCAGGCAGGGGAGCACTGCACCCTGGGGCTGCCCTTTGTTGGTACATGCTCCAAGGTGGATGGGGAAAGAGAAGGCACTGGGACTCTCAGTGGAGCAGGGTGGCCTCTGCTGGTCCAGAGGTTGAGGAACAGCATCCAGGACCTGCTTTTTGAGGATGAGGAGGGGGACTAGGAGAGATAGAATAATACTGGTCCAGCTTTTCCACATACATCTTGTGCGGGTTCCCCCGTTCCTGATCTGTTGGGAAGGGCTGGGTCTGGGATTGTCCCTGGAACTGGCCCAGCATCCTGGATGCCCTGGTGCCTTCTCTGGTTTCCTCTGGGTCAGACTCTCGGTGCCGCTCCCCCGGCCCCCTCCCCGCTGGGAAAGATGAGATGAGCCCAGAGAGCACCTGAGCCCAGACACCGAGGGGCCTGTGCCCCCTGCTCCGTGCACAGAGCAGAGCTGTGCCAGCCACAGCAGCCTCACGGTCTCCAGGAGCCCGGGCTCAGCTCCCCCTGCTCTGCATCCTTGTGCCAGTGAAGGACAGGCCCTTGCTGTGCTGTGTGGCTGCCGCCAGCACATCCTGGAGGGGCAGCAGGGCCTGCTCACGCTGAGCTGTCCCCGCAGGTGTGGTGTGGCAGGGATGAGGAGCCGGCAGCGGGTGTTCGCAGCGGTGATGCGCCTCCTGCTCCGGTGCCTGCGGCTGGGCCGGCGGCGGCGGTGCACGCTGGTGCGGCAGGCGGAGCAGCTCTGGCGCTACGGGCACCTCTGCCTCCGCTCCCTGCTCTACAACTCCTTCACCAATGGCGACGTGGTGCTCGACTCCCTCTTTGAGCCTGTCTACTGGCTGGTGGACCACGTCACCCGGTGGTTTGGAGTGGTGAGTACCCTCGCTGGGCTCTGGGGATTGGGGTGAGCGTGATGTTGGGGCAACCGAGCCTCAGGGCTGCCTGTGCCTTAGGCAGGGAGGAAGTGGGACCTCAGTGTGTTGTTGTGATTGGTTTCCTATGGCTGCATCCTGCCCGTGCCTCTCCCTGTGGCAGCAGAGAACAGACACTGCACCCTGCGGTGACAACAGGCCCCATTCACACAGGTGTTTGTGGCACTGGTGATCGGGCTGACGAGTTCCGTCGTGGCCATCGTGTACATCTGCCTCCTGCCCCTCATCCTGCAGACCTACACCCCTGCCTGGATCTGCTGGCACCTCGCCTACGGACACTGGAACCTCATCATGATCGTCTTCCACTACTACATGGCCATCACCACCTCACCCGGGCACCCACCACAGGTGAGACACCAGCCAGCAGCGCAGCCTTTCCTGGTTGGGTGCAGCTGCAGACAATCACTGGGAACGGATAAACCAGCCTGGTGGTGTGGTTTCAGGCTGCATACAGATAGGAGCAGCCAGGCTGCGTAAGGAGGAGGGGGGGGGCACAGGGGAGGTGAGGAGCATGGAAAATGGGGTGGTTGCAGGGCTTGGGTACACAAATCTCTTCTGACCTGTGCACAGGCCAAGGACGATCTCACCGGCGTCTCCATCTGCAGGAAATGCATTGCTCCCAAGCCTGCTCGCACCCACCACTGCAGCATCTGCAACAGGTAGGGCCCAACACAGCCCTCAGGGCAGCCTCTAGGACCCCTTTCCTTGCCCCCTGCCACACTGAGAGAGGGGGGCCCATTCCCCTCTGGTCTGCTGGATTCTTGCCTCGTCTCTCACACAGCCTGCAGGGCTCGGGGCTGCCTGTCCCCTCCCAAACACAGTGCTTGTGCTGACACTGGTGCTGCTCTCCTTCCTCCCAGGTGTGTGCTGAAGATGGACCACCACTGCTGTATCCTTCTGCAGTACTAACCCACAGCACTCTCCTGGTGGAGCCAACCCTGCTTTCCCCTTCTCTCCCTCTCTGGCACCTCTCCTGAGTCAGCCAGCACAGGAAAGGATGCTGGGGACTGGGCCCAGAAGAACCACCCTGGTCCCTGGGGTGGATTTGGACCCATGTTCTGTCACAGTTACATACCCTTAATGCCAGAGGCAGCCTGGCTGAACAACTGTGTGGGACACTACAACCACCGCTACTTCTTCTCCTTTTGCCTGTTTATGACCATGGGCTGCATCTACTGCAGCATCAGTGGCTGGGAGATGTTCCGGGATGCCTATGCAGCCATTGAGGTGAGCCAGCAGCCCACAGCCCTCACCGTGCCGTGCACCAAGGCTGCCCAGGCTGAGCTTGCAGCACGGGGCTGGCCAGGCCTGGCCATGTTGTTGCTTCCTCTCTCCTTCCTCCTGCGAGGCCCCCAGCTGCCCTGGTCCTGCGGGGGGTGAGGGGAAAAGGCCCCTCCTCCGAGACACGTAACGGGTGTCCTGTTTTCCACCCCCTAGAGAATGAGACTGCTTGAGAAGGAGAGACTGCAGGTGGCTGCCAACCAGGTGGGACATCCCAGCCCCACAGATGCTGCAAGCAGCATGAAGCAGAGCTGCCCTGCGGGCAGGGTCCTGCTTGGAGCCCTGCTCTGCATGAGCACACTGCAGCCAGAACCAGCCCCTGTGCTTACCTCGTGTGTTTAGAGAGCTGGGGCAGGTCGGGCAGCTCTGCTATGGGCACTGCCTCCAGCAGCTTGGGCCCTGCTTCCCTGTGCACCCAGCTCCCGGGGGCTTAGACTGGTGGCAGCTGCTTGGCATGCACTGCTCAGGCCCTGCTGCCCTGTGGAAGCTGCAGCAGTGCATACATATCTCACTCTGAGCATCTGGTGTGGTGTTCTGACCAGTCCCTGCCCTTTTACCTCCAGCCCACTGCTTCTCTCTGGTGTGCCAGCTTTCACGTGTCTCATGGCTGTCTCGGGCTGCCTCCCCATCATGCTGGCTGTTGTGTTTGGTTCCAGCTGCTCAAGCTCCGTGTCAGGGAGGGGTGGAGCAGTTCCCATCTGGCTTCAAGCTACAAAGCAGTTTGGGTAATTCTCCTCTCTCTGATCCTTTTTCAGACATACTACCAGACCCCACCACCCACCTTCTCCTTCCGCCAGCGAGCTTTCCACAAGAGCGTGGTCTACGTCTGGGTCCTGTGCAGGTAAGGGGGCCAGGGCAAAGTGTGGGGGGAAGCAGCATGCAGCCCCCTGCCCCGTGACACTGGTCACCCTCTGCCTCCCTGGAGCTCTTGCACCAATGTCCCTGCCCTGCCAGCTCTGGGGCTGCTAAGAAGGAGGGATTTTGGCGCTCTCACAGGGGTGTAGATGTGCTGAGCACCTATGCAGTTGTGGGTGCAGGGAGGCAGCCTCAGCCCTGTGGCACCAGGGAGGGGAAGCTTATGTGCAGCCAGCTGTCCGCCTTGCCCTCCCCAGCTCGGTGGCGTTGGCCTTGGGTGCCCTGACGCTGTGGCACGCTGCTCTCATCACCCGTGGGGAAACCAGCATCGAGCGGCACATCAACAAGAAGGAGAGGCAGAGGCTGCAGAAGAAGGGCAAGGTGAGCACAGCCTGCAGAGCAGAGGGGTGGCCAGGCCGCACCCAGACCTGATGTGTCTCCTTGGCCTGCAGCTCTTCAGGAACCCCTACAGTTACGGCAGCTGGGATAACTGGAAGGTGTTCCTGGGTGTGGACGTGCCAAGGTAAAGATACAGGGAAGTCCCTGCCTGGGAAAGCGGGGGCTCAGCATCATGTGGGGGTCCTGGGACACTGGGGCTCTGCTTGGGCAGAGCAGGACAGTGAACATCCCATGCCATGTACTGCTCTGGGCTGTGCAAAGCATGGAGGACCTGGGCATCAGCTGCCCTATGGCTTCTCACCTCTGCCCCTTGGCAAGCGCTGGTGTGCCCAGCACCCCTTTGCCCAGGGAGTCATGGCGGAGGAGCTCAGTCAGCACTGCAGCTCAGGGCCATGGCTCACAGCCCTGGCTTGGCTCTGCAGAGCTGGGAAGCACCAACACTTGTTCTGGCTTCCTCTCCCCACAGGCACTGGCTCACCCGCGTCCTGCTGCCCTCTCCTCACCTGCCCCACGGGACAGGCCTGAGCTGGGACCTGCCCCCCTGTGTGGCCAAGCAGCGTGCACTGCTCCTGTCCATCTGAGGCCTGGGTGCTGTGGACATCCCTCCCCGCAGGCAGGGGAGCACACAGAGGATCTGCTCAGCCACTGCAGCTTCCTTGGATCCGAGCACCAGGTGGAAGGTGGGTGCCAGCACACATTGCTCAGAGGAGCCACAGCAAATACCAGACAATGCTGGTGCAAAGATGCTGCTCTCAGGGCTCCCTGGTGGCTGCAGGCAGCCCGGGAAAGGCGGCAGGGCTGCTGCTCCTCGCTCCAGCTGAGGGGCTGCCCTCAGAGCACAAGTACAGGCCAGCACATGGCACAGCTCGGCTCTCTGGCAGGGCTGGGCATGGAGGATGCACCCCTGGCCCTGAGCACTTCCCAGGAGCCTTTTTAAGACCATCCAATAAATACTGTTTTTTTAAAGGAAGCCTGGCTCTTTTCCCTGGTGGGAGGCACAGAATTGTGGGGATAAGGGAGGAGAAGGACCCTCCTCCCTCCAATTCCCCAATGTGGAAAAATCAGCACCTTTACCACATAGAAGAGCACTGAGGTGCCAGCCTAGGCTCTATGGAAACCCCTCACAGCATTACCAAAACAGAGATATTTATTCCTTCGGTGTGTGGGGTGCCATACACCGCACACGTGTGCACAGGCCT
>JAVHNF010065350.1:13637-27981 GCA_034783455.1 Micropsitta finschii
CCTCCAAGAACCGTCCTTGACTTCTGGTGTTGGACAAGTGTACTGTCCTTGCCCCTCAAAAGGGCAAATCCTTGTGAAGCCACACCACCGAAGACAGCATTGCTTCACCTGATTGCACACTGTGCTCATGTTCACATCAATTCTTTCTTCCACATGACCCAAGATATGACAGAAATAATCTCCCTAAACCTTTCAGTTAGCGAATTCAGCCTTTTTGGTTAAAAATGTGTTTTTTTTTTTTTTTTTTTTTTTTTTTTTTCCCTATTTGAGGGTTTTGCAAAACAGGCAAATAAACAAAATACAGGAAAACCACTGTAACAAAGCACTTTCACCAATACAAACAAAACAACAAAAACTTGCTGAGAGAACATCCCCACATGTTTTAAGGAAAATTTCACTTAAAACACTGGTTCATTCCTGACAAAATTTGAGGATGAAGGTAAAAAACCAACTCTGAGTGATACTGCCCAAAGTTCAAAGTACAAGAGGTTGAAACCCCAAAGGAAACTTCCAGAGATAAAGGTCACTCAGACCTCCCATGAAGGGAATCAGGTTTCAAGTAGGTTTTTACAGATTTCAAGAAGATTCTAAACCCCAGTGAAGTGAAGTCAAAGTTTTACTGACTTGAAATGCTGACTGTGCTGATTTATGGGGCTCTGCAGTCTTGCAGGGATTTAGTCAATGTCTTTGTCTGTCTGCTCCATAGCTTACACTGTCCTCCGCAGACTGTACATGTCTTTATACCATACATTCCCGTTCAATTTCCAAACTCCAAACTTAAATTGCATTTCTTGGGATTGGTAATGAAGGAATCATCTAGTTTCCTTTAAAATAAAACCCCTTTTTGCAGTGGATGAGCACAGGATCTGCTTATGAACACGCCGGGGATGGTGGACCAGCATCAACTTGCACCAGCTCACCTTGTGGGAATGCACGCGTGAGGGCTGGTTTGTTTGCTTTCCTTGCAGTCATTTCAAGGACAGCTTTCTGATCTCCAGCAGAGCAGCAATGGCATTCTGGTACCTCAGAATGGGCACTGTTGCTTTGATATATCACTGTTTTAACACAGCAGTTTTCTGGCATGGTGAAGGACAAGCTCAGTAGGGTTGCATGGAGGAAAGCATGGGTGGGAGATAGATCCTGGGGCCCTGTGAGGTAGAGAGAAGTGCAGGATAGGGGGCTGAGAGAAGGAATTACCAGCAAAATAGGAGTGATGCATCTTCTAAAGTGCTTTAAAGGGTGACTTGCCTTAACTTATGGCCAGGGATGTTTTAGCTATCACTAAGCCGTGTAAGTGGACTCATAGCTATGTTTATTCACCTAGGTGTATTAGCTCACAGCCATCCATAAAGCACCCTAAATGGTGCTTATATTTGGAAAAAAGCTCTTTCAGGGCATATGGATGCCTTCACAAGATAGTTTGCAGAATCCTCTGATCCATGTCCTTTTTGCAGTGAACTGTCCTTTCTGCCAGGCTGCAATCACTTCTTATTGAGGTCCTGGTTGCCCTTTTTCTTCACCTCTTTATTTATACCTCCAAGGACTTAGGAAATAACAGGATGTCCTTGTCAACCTCAGCCTTGGCAAGAGAACAAACCAGGGTGGGAGATCCCAGTGGCAACAGGGACAGTTTCTGTTCCCTTGTCTTTCCAGGACTCCACCTATAGCACAATTTGGCAGCCTACCATCTCCTTGGACAAATTCAGGAGCACCTGGGCTTTAAGCACTAATATATTTCATATTTTTGCCCTTTTCCTCTATTTTTGTCCTTTTCCTCTTTGCTGCCTTAGAGAGGTCTGTTTGGCTTTATAGGCAGCCCGATCCTGTCTGTAAGAGGAAGGACTCCAATGGAGGTGTCCAAGCAATGCAAGCACATGTAATACCCCTGTTCAGTTATTCTCCATATTCCAGTTATTTTCAGTGGTTTGTCTAGCTTGTAGCCCCCAAGGAATCTCTCTTTACAATACTTGTCTTCTAAGGTACAAGACCAGACGTCTCAAGTGGAGACACAACATCTTCAGCATTCATATTTAATAATACCTCTTTTTTAACTCCATTAAAGCATGCTGGAAGATGAAGTCTCTTTACCAAACAGTGGGGAAGTGGTTTAATTGGGGAAGTGGTTTAATTGGGGCAGACATCCAGGAAGATGACCGTCAGGCAGAGATCTGAGCTGATGTGTATGTTATGGCTTCATCTTTAACCTTTGTCCTTATGGAACCAGCTGGCAGAGGAGGCTGGAATTAACCTTTCCCCATTGCAGGACGCCCACAGCTATCTGCTTACTGGAAAGTTTTCTTCTTTGACTTTTTTAATTACAGTGATTTCATGCAGCTGTTGGCATCTTTCTGCTCTCACTTCCAAGTACTACGACTGTGTGGGCCAAATACAAGTTACTTTTACACGTACTGTAGCTCAGGCCAAGGGAGAATAAAGGTGCAGCTCAGATCTCCAGGCTCCTTCTATGTACACATGGTACCTTTGTGCCTTGGGACTCTTCTGCAGGTGGGACTCGCTTAGGTCAAGCTATTGGTGTTCCAAGGCTTTGGGGATGCCTGTCCTAGGAAGGCACAGATCGTTTGTAAACCAGCTACATTAAACACTGCCCAGCTTCCATGTGGAACATCAGTTAACCACAGGATCAGCAGTTGCTGGCACCACTGAGGAAAACCATCCCTTGAAATGAAGCCAAGTCCCCAGGACCTCTCATCGCAGAGGTGCAGGAGGACAGGAACACCCGGAGGTTCGTGACTATGACCAGGCTATGCAAGTACCCAGGAGAGGTGGAACTAGAAATGATCCTGTCTGCCCTGCCATCACTCCCCTGCCTCCCCACTGCTGCCAACACTCCAGCATCTCTCCATGTGCACCATGGCAAGAGGGGTGACAAGGAGACACAAGGAACTTCTTCTCCCAGCTTGTCACAGGAGGTGCAGATGAGAAAGCGACAGGAGCAGAGGAATGTGCTGTGATTCCTGGCACCGGGGGGGTCATAGTGGATGCAGCCCTGTTGGAGCTCCCAGCTTGCTCCCAAATAGGAGGTGAAGGGCTGTGGAAAAGAGGAGTGGAGGGCTGGGAGGCGGGAGCCTCCTTCTCCTAGTTGGTTTTCATCCATGTTAGCAGCCCGCATGCTTGACCCCGGCTGATCAAAGTCTCAATAGGACATCGCCCTCATCTTCCTGCCCTGTCACTGCCAGCGGGGGCATGAGTTATTCCTCTTTTGTGTGTGAGGCCCTCCTCCCGGGGACCTCATCTTCCCTCTAATCAAATAATCAGATGCGTTTATTGTTGTGGAAATCGTGCCCTCCCCTGCAATGCCTGACCAGCAACAGCTTCCTGGCTTTGTCTGCAGCCCTGCAACCTGGATCCAACCTCTCCTCTGGTGTGGCCCTGGGGGGGTGCGTGGGGCAGCCAGCCGATCGCTCAGGAGCCTGCTCCTGTGTGTGCTATGCCTGCAAGGAGGGGACCTCTGAGGGGACCCCAGCAGACAGGAGGGAGCAGACACCAGGGTTTCTCTCTCCATGACCAGCCTTTGCCAGGGGAGAAACCCATCCACATCCCAAGAAGAGGTTTGCGTTTGGAAAAGATGCTGTGTCATCCCCTCCCTCGCTGTGTCACTGGGGCACACGAGCGAGGGAGGGGATGGCCCACAACCGCAGTGTATCCCGCCCTTGTCCAGACACAGTGGCCATGGGGCCTGACATGCAAGCCCGTCCCACCCAGCTTTCCCCCTGAGGCTGAGGGGCCATGTCACCCTGTGCCTGTGGGGCAGCTGCTCTGTTTGGGACCCTCACCCCACCAGCTGCCTCTGCTGCTGCGCCACTGCAGGGACCTGCTGTTGAGCTGTCCTATTTCTTGGGCTCTCCAGCCCAGCCAACAATGTGCTTGAGTTGTCTGCTGTCCCCCCCCAACACACGTTACATAGCGCATATTTTTTTCCTCTGATCCCATATCCTGTTAGGAAAAGAAATGTCTTGACTGCACGGCACCAGCCTGAGCTTTTTGGGTGTTTTTCTGGGTTTGTTTTTCTTCTTCTGTCCGGTTCTTTTCCTGTGTTTACACTCTCACAGCGCAGCGCTTATTAATCTGAGGATAAGGACAACTTAAAACATCTTAGCTTGAGAAGCCTCGCTGCAGGGGGAAGAGTAAACTGAGCCCATGCCCTGCTTAGCCATCAGCCTGTGCTGGCCCCAAGCACCGGGGTAGCCCCGTGGCCAGGATCTCTGGGCTCAGGGAGGTGCTGCACAACCCCTGGCACCCCAAACACCTTTCCCTGAACACAGACTGTCTGAGATGAGGCATGTTTGTCTGTCTGTAGCTGAGTCACTGTATCTGGAGCCTTCCCGCCCTGCATGGGGACCCATATAACATGTCTGTCTGTGCTCAGCCTTTGGCCTATTTTATGTTTTCATACCAATTGGTGTTCTGGCTTGTGAGCCAAGGCTCTGGCTACAAGAGGTGTGGGGAGAAGGGAAAATAGAGGTAAAAGGAGCAGAGTGAACTGATCTGAAGTTAAATTTTTTTAATCAATAAAGGATTTATATATATAAAAAGGCTTAGCGAGTTAAAGCAGACAAACAGGTTACTTGGCAGCTAGGGGATAAACCTGAGCATCCTGGGTATATGAAGCGTCAAAGCATTCCCCAAAGCAGAGGGCCCCGAGAGCTGCCCTGTGGACTTGGTACCCAGCCCCTGCTCAGGTGAGGCTGCTTGCAAAGCGTGTGTTCATTCCTGCTCCTGGGACCACAGGGACAAGCGTGTCCAGGGCAGCACTGCACCCAGGCTCTCCAAGGATGGGCAGCTGATGAGCATAAAGTTGGCTTCCTACACCTAAAGCACAGATCCAGCTGGACTCAACCTCACTGAAGTCAGTGGGAGAACAAGTGCCTCTTGTTCTGCACAAACATGCAAGGGGAGATCTGTAACCAAACAGCCAAAACAAAAGCCACACTCCTTGAAACACTGCCCCAAACACTGCTCATGCCGGGCCAAAGGCTCCCATTGTTCTCCCAGTCTGCAGGACCAGGGAGGACCTGGAGCTCAGCTGGCAGACAGGCTCCTCTCTTGCCTCTGGGGCCCACGGAGCACCAGCCAAATGTCACTGCTGCTGGCCAAACCCGTGACTGATATAAACCATGTTGCAGGGTGACCTCAATCATTTGCTGGCATCCCTTAGCCAGCTCCTGCCAAGGGAACAAAAAAGTCCTAGGGGAAAACCACCACGATACAGCCCTGCCATGACAGAGACCACCCTGGCCATGTTTTTGGACCTGCTGCTCTGGTTGCCACCTCCCTGTTCCCTGCACCCCTCATGCAGCCATCCTGAGCTGAGGAAGCCCTTGTAATTGGGAACTTCAGCATGCCCTGCAGAGCTGAGCCCACAACTATACTGCTCTCTTCTTGTCCCCAGGCCATCAAGTTGATGTGTGTGATACCCCTGGTCTGCAAGGGGAAAAGGGTTCTGAGGGCTCCCTGGTGCCTTCATGCATAAGTCATCCCTGGAAGGGGAAAATTCACAACCTAAGTGAAGCCTCACAATTTCCCCTCTTTTCCTAATGCTAAATACAGAAGAAAATCCACAGGCGAGAGCCTCAGGAATTCAAACGTGGTGAATGCTGCCTCTGCTCTCAGGAAACTTGGCCAGAAGTAAGCATCCAGAGGAATGTAACCACTGCAGAAGATGGTGCTTGGCTTTTCAAATCCAAGCCCCTAAATACACTCCACTTTGGCTGTGAGTTAGCGTTCCTGCCTTTCTTTTCCTTTTCTGTTTTGTAGCAGCGGCAGTCTAACCACTCTCCAGCCCATCCTCACCCCCTAGCCTTGTTCCCATCATTGCTCTATCCACTCGGTTGTGCCATCAAAGCAGTTTGGGGGACTGAGTTGGGAAATGATCCATGTCAAGAACAGCCCAGTGAAGAAAAACAAAGTCTTTTTTCTTCCATAGCAGCTCCGTTACCTTTGTCCTCTCACAGCAATGAAAATCCCTACAATTGGGGAAGGGGAAAGGACATGGGGGAGGGTGTGTAGGGGAAGTGTAGAGGGGAGGGATGGAGCAGGAGGGGGGGACTTGCAGCACATTGCTTGTGTTACGTGCACATTGCACTGAGGCTTCACTGTCCTCTTGCTGTAAATAAAGAAATTGACTGGCCTGCAGGGCTTAATTGCAACAGAGGGGAGGGAGGAACAAGGAAGGAGGGAAGCAAGAAAACACATCCGCCATGGTAAAAAAGATGTGTGCGTGTGCCCTTGTGAACAGTCCCCAAAACACCCTTCTTATACCTAACACTCCCGTGACTGAGTTGGCTGTGATTGATTTGGCCAAATCTGAACGCAGAGCTAGCAACTGGCCGTGCTAAGAGTGTCTTTGATTTCCTCTGCTTGCTGAAATAGCCAGCAGGCTGTCAGGCTGCTTAACATTATCTTAGAGCAGCCTTACGACTGCTCCAATTTACGCTCTGGTTTCAGTCTCTCTAGACATGCCACCTGCCCTTCCCATTCCAGCCAGCCCAGGGAGTGCACTGCCCCTGTGCCACGGCCCTGGAGCCTACCCGGGAGTGCTCACCCATTGTGGAGCCCTAGCAAATCCTTTCCACAGCCGGGGCAGGGACCTCCCTGCACACTCATCCCGCTTCTGGAAGCTGTCGCTTACAGAGATGCAGGTACTGGGGCTACACGTAGCACGTGGAAGTGCTGCTCTACCTGAAAACCTCTTCCTCACTTTGCTGTGCGTGGCGCAGTCCTGCTTGCTCTGTGCATCCATGCACTCATGAGCTAAGAGGTCACCGTTTCTACCACTTTTCTTACATGCCTACATTGCTGTAACTACTGACTCCCTTTGGAGAGAGGGAATGCCTGGAAGTGATATGGAGAGCAAATTCGCTTCTAGATCAAAAGCAGCAATACCTAAGTATATATATATGTATGTCTGTGCAGATACGTGCCTAGGGGGAAGGGAAAAGGAAAGGAAGGTGGAAGGGAGGGCTGGTTTATTTACTTTTATTTACTTATAAACTAGTTTCTTCATATTTGCTCTTTTTTTCATTCTCTTTTCATTCCTAGAGAAATTATGGCAGATGAAGTCTCTTAAAATTGTAGCTTGCTGATTTGAAAGTCTAGGCTGCAATTTTTTATCTTCTTTTTTTCCCCGACTCTGGATTGAAGGATGTGATGTATGAAAACTCCAATTTAACTGAGCCTAGAGATTAAATCACATCGCGTAGGTAAGGTTTTCGCAGAGAAGCAGACACTGCTTCCTAACCAGTACCCAGCATTCCGAGAAGAATGGGGTAGGTTTTAATGCAAGTTTACTTTTCTTGTAATGAATTTTAATGACAGCCTTCATGACTGTTTCTGTGATTCATAAGAGAAAATTAAAAACCTGCACCTTGAAACTTAGATGACAATGGTGCTAACATCTTGCAGCTTCTGGCATTATCTGGCAGAACCCTTCCAGTCCTGTTTCTATGCCATTGTTTTCCTCACAAAATGTATTTTAAATATAAAACACTGAATGTTCATTGCTCCTTTATATCATTTTTATTCATTACCTGGTGGAGGCAAAGGGCACGGTTGTATAAAGAATCCTCATTGAATGTCTTATTTTGCAATTTTACTCTACTGTACATGTTTCCCAAGAAACTATTTTCTTTCAGATGCAGATATTCCTCT
Source organism: Micropsitta finschii (assembly GCA_034783455.1). NCBI lineage: Eukaryota > Metazoa > Chordata > Aves > Psittaciformes > Psittacidae > Micropsitta > Micropsitta finschii. The sequence goes on from JAVHNF010065350.1 coordinate 21,306, forward strand.
GGAAAAGCAAAGCAGGGCTGTTTCCTCTGCACTGAGGGTTTTTTTTTCAGCCAGCTCCTCTGGTTTGGGTTAGTTTGTCAGGCATAGTTTGGGAATGGTTTGAGAATTAATTCTGTTTTAAAGACCATAATCACCTTTTTGGCCCCTGAAACCAGTTCGGGGTTTTTGTGCCAGGCCAGCAATAAAACAGCTTTTGCACAAGTCAAAGGCTGGTTCTAGACAAGCAGAAAGACAGTGGAGATAAAATCTGTGCCTTTCTTGCAATCTATACCCACAAAGCAACTGATTCAAAAGTGGCTGCAGCTTGCCCCTGTCTGTAACAGGGATGCTGTGTGAGCTGGGCAGAGCTTCAGCCAGCACTGTGGGGACACCAGCCCTGGGGGCCGCATGCTTTGGCTCTGTATCACTTTCAGGTGCCAGTAAAAGTCTGGTGTTGGTTACCTACCCTCACAGATGGCTCGAGGCTTCTCAGCAGTGAGGGCAAAAGCTGTGTCTGAAGGTCAACGTGGCTTTGGGGATGTCAGATATCAGGGGAACCCGGGATGAAAGAGGCAGTCAGGAAAGGGGGCTGTGCCAGTGACACCGAGGGAGGTGAAAGGAGGTGTGTAGGGAGCAGGCTGTAAGATTTGGGTAGCAAGATGTGAACTAGGGGAGGGGATGGTGACAAGTGAGGGGTGTCTCTCTCTCCCCATGCTAGTTAATGGGTTTCCTCACAATTCCTACTTGCCCTTCTGCTTCCTCCCTCAGGCACAGGTAGCTTTGTGCTGCAAGCAGGTCCTGATTCTGGCCTCAGTGGAGGGGTGTCACAAGCCTGGAATGCAAAATGGTAACTGAGGAGCAGTGGTATCACAAAGTGCCACCTTCCTTGTTGGTATGTGACGTTCACACATCAGGGACAAACCCCTCTTCTCTCCACCACATATTTCTTGCTTAGGTCTGACATACCTCACCACCCCACCCGCTCCCTTACCTCTTTTAATTTCTCATCCTCTTCCTTTGCTCCAATTGCCTGCCCCTATCATTTCTCACTCACCCCCCTCACCTCTCCTCTCCTGTTCCCAGAGCAATCCTGTCTCTCTGGTTGCCTGTATCAGGCAACTCCTTTCCAGCCCATGGGGAACACCAGCAGCAGAGCAGCCCTCCCCAGAGCAGATCCAGTGACTGGGAAGAAAGATCCCTTCTCAGTCTCATTTGTTACCGTGCTTTCCCAAGCCATGCCTGAATGCCTCTGCACCTTCTCTGGAGGGATGAGCACACCAAGCACAGGAAGCCTGCGCAGCCTCCTCAGGAGGCCTCCAGAGCCCCTGAGCCAGAGGCCTCTAGCTCAATCAATACCTTCTGGGATGCTGCAGGAGCAGCCCAGCTCCACTCCAATCTTGGTAATGGCATTTTACCCCCAGAAACCTTCCCAAGTAGCCCAGCTCCTCACCCTGGAGAGGTTGCTGTGCTCTGCCTCTGGCTAGTGCTCAACTGCTGCCACATTGCAGCTCGTCACTGTGTTTCTGTTGGGTGAGCAACCCAGCTCTGAGACCCTCCGTGCGGAACGGCACTGCATCCTGCGCTGCTTACAGCAGGATGCAGGTCTCATGAGGGCGTAGTCTGGTTCATTAAAATTAATTAACAGTCAAATGGACCCACATTACTTCTTCATGCAGACACAGCAGTGACTGCAAAACAGATCTTAACTTGAGCCCAGGTCCCAGGAAAGTGAGCCCTGGCATGGGAAAACCATGGGAGACCACCGCCAAGGCAGGAGCACCTTCTGAAGCTGTGGTCACTGAGCTTCCAGTTTTTAATACACCCCTTAATACACCAAAATAACATGATTGCCTGAATCTCAGTGCTCCGACAGATTTATGCTGGCACATAATCTGGAGTATGAGAAGTGGTGTCATCAGCATCAGTGAAATGACCCACGTACCTCCAGTGAAGCACCTGTATAAAACTTTCAGGGAGTCCTAAATCTCTGGCAAGACAGCGCTGCAGCCATCTCGCTGGAATACAGCTTCAGCTGCTTGGACCTGGTACCTGCTACGCAGCCACAGAACACCTCAGTTCCTACCAGCAACAAGAGCTTTAGCTATGAGTGTGCAGTCTCCTGAGCTGAAATTCACCACGATGGCAAGGGAATTCTCTCTCACTTCTCCTTTCAAGGGCTATGGCTTCAGGACTCCAGATCTACAACTGAAGACAATACAGATTTGAGAGAGAATCAAGCTAAGCCCTTTGATGTTTTTCTCTATAAAGCAGTGCATGGCTGGTTTTTGGTGGGTTTTTTAAGAAGTCACCTTACCAATGCTGATCCGGCCTGATCATATGTGGTCTTTTCATATTAAATCACATCCAGGTGTGGGGATGACTTTTTAGATACAAAGGTGAGAAAGACTCTACACACAAATACAAAATCATACATAGTCTTAAAGCCTTTAATGCAAAATAAACCAGGTAAAATTTATATAGCCATATGTAACAAAAGATTAAAATCTTTGACGTGGTACTAGAAAAAAACCTCTCAAATTTTGTGTTGAATTTCTCCCCCAAAACAGTCACACATGATTTTAAAATCAGTTTCACTTAAACACGCAGATGTTGTCAGGATCACAAACACCACTCTCTCCCTCACAATAACAGAACAAAGTCTTAGAAAGCCTTCTCTTCTGCACAGATAGCGAATAGCGCTTCCAATTCTGCACCTAAGGCTTAAAGACTCTGCACAACTACTGTGACGGAGATGGTGTAGGGCCTTCTGGAAGTGCAAAGCAGCCCCTGCTCAGAGCAGTGTCAGGATGTGGCCCTGGCAGAGCAGCCGGCAGGATTCACTCACAGCACTAACTCTGACAAACAAATCTGTGATGGCTGGGAGGAGGAGGTAGCACAATTCATCTGTAAAAAAGTTAGGCAGCATGTGAAGCTATTTGTAGATCAGGAAGCTGGAGTGAATTGGAATTCAGGGCTGCATGCACTTTGAAAAGGCAGAAGCCTTTATTTTTCCTTTAATGCTTACTTCACCCTCCCCCCCCCCCTTTTTTTTTCCCTGCAAAGGGCAATTGCTATTTCTTTATGCATTTGAGAGGTACCTAGAGACTTCAGCATCATAATATATCACAGTGGTAATGTCAGCTTGCAAGCCAAGACCATGGCTCACTAGCGGGTGGTCACTCAGAGAATCCACAGGCTCTCTTTCTATCTCTTAATCTTTCAACTGCTGGGCCCAGCTGGCCCCGAGCCAGAGCCACAAAGGCAGGCTGCACACCACCAGCTCAGGAAACCAAGGCCTGCAGGTTCACGTGAGCGCGGGCCGCTCTCCCCCTTGTCCCGACTCCTGCTCGCGTGCACACTGACTGCACGCTGCTCCTGGGGCAAACCCCAACTCTCCCTTCACACCCACTACGTCAGCAGCTTCACTGCTGGACTGGCACATTTTGGATGAGGGAGCGCGAGGCAATTACGTGTCAAGAGCATTTCAGACTCATAATTTTTCCCAAACATATGGACATATGGGGAAAAGAACAACTTGTTACTTAACGGCTCTTTTGGATTTTGCAAGTGTGTATTTTCAACTGTCAGTTGTAGCACCTCGTGAATTCTGCACGGTACATATTTTTCCACAATATGGTGCTAAAATCATACATTTTACACTGCAGAGAAGCTGACTATATATACTGTAGTTACACGTTAGACTTTTGAAAATACCATACCTCTACCAGATACTAAACCAGCAAATGGCAATGTTCTCCCAGAACAATGGCACCAGGGACTGATGAGATGCTCTGTAATACTTTTTGGTGTTGTTCCCCCACTTAGGTCAGACTGTTCTTTGCCCCTCACCTGTAGGATGCATCCACAGATTACACTTTCTTTTTTTCCCCTTTTTTCAGAAGACGCTCTGGACTGATCTAACAGCAGAAGCATCACTTAATAACCTGCTGGGTAGGATTCACAGCTCAGGTGGTGTTTCGTTGATCCGTCCACCTCAACCAAGTGGAGCCAATGCAGTCAAGGGGAGCTCTTAAGGAGAAATTCAGGTTACAGGAAGACAATTGCGCAGGTCCTTCAAAGGCTAAAAATAACGCAGGAGCTGTTTCCATCCAGATTTTATTTGGCCCTGGCTCTTGAAACACTGTAAGTACTGTTCACTGTGACACCATCTGCTGAAGGGTTAGTTGACAGTGATTTACAAAGGCGGCAGTTTATAATCAGAGCTGTTCTTAATTGTGGCCTGGCTTGATAAAGCCACTGTCACAAACCTATTAGTTTCTTTACAGCTGGATCAAATGTATCAGGGGTTATATTTCAAGGAGGGAAAGGAAAGTATTTTAATTTGTTTTTGCTTCACTTTCAGCGGGCCTTCATAACACCAGCAGCTACCCTGTGGCTGCCAAGTCCTGGCTCAGTACCCTGCAGCATCTAAAACTCTTTGAGAGAAGTACAAGGCTGTGTACAGCACGTACGTGACAGGCAGAGTTTCCTTGGGGAATGTGCCTTATTTATGGAGGGTACTGAGAGACGTCCAGCCTTACATTCAACCCTCCCTCAAGAGGTTCTTCCCTCCTACATTACTAGGGAAGAGGGCAGAAAGACATGGAACAAGAATTGAGCTTGCTCCATAATCAGTTGCATTCCTCTCCCTCTCTCCCTCCCACCAACGCTTCCTCCTGACTGGATTTAGAGCTGTGCCTGCCCCTGCCCCAGGGAGTCCAGCCCTAGGTCTGAATCATGGAGATGTTTTCCCACCACTCCAAAGCTGTCTCCTCTCCCCTGCTTCCCAGCGTGGCTGGTGGGTACAGATTGGTGTGAATGCAAATGACAGGGTCTGCTGGGCAGATGCAAGTGCCCCCCAGGCCTCAGGGTTATGCCAGTCTCTCACCAGCATTAGCAGCACAGAAGAAACGTTGGCTGGGTTTAAACACTGCTTCTCATCAGGGCCATTGCCACTGGTGGTAGCTTCTGGAATGCAGCAGCATGCAGATCCACCATGCGCTGGGCCTTCCAGAGCTCTTACTCTAACAAGCCCTTTTCCAGGGGGTATCTAGGAAAGGGACATGATCCTAGCAGGACAAACCTTGCTGGTGATATTTAATACCTGGGAAGTGACCTACATGATTTAATCTGTTGCATACCAAAGGTGTCAAGAAGACATCAAAGAAATCTCTGTGCTTAATGCATGGCCAGGTCACAGTCTCTCCCTGATGAAGAGAGGCTTAATAGCACTCTGCTATCAGGGCAGAAGTCGAGGAATTAAGGGCACTTGGAAGCTTTTCAAAATGTATTTCTAGGTGACAAGACTCTGGTTTCCCTGTGACAAAACCCTTGAGACAACGCTTTGCACAGCCATGGCCCTGTTGGGCCAGTAGCACAGGTCCCTGTGGCTGGGGACATGCACTCCTGACCTCCACAAGGCTGGCTGGCTGCAGAGCAAGCTCAGGCTGTGTGGGGCAGAGAGCTGGCACGAACCCCACCGCCCTGTGCCCCCCTCCAGCTCTGCTGTGCTGCTGGCCCCTCTTCCCATCCACACCTTCTCTCTTCCTATGCACTGCTGCACAGAACATTCCCCACTGGCCTGATGGCCCCTGGCTGCAGGAACTTGAGTAGTTTGGCACTTGGCACCAGCTGAGGCTGAGCTCCACTGGGGGGACTCTGGGTGGCCCTGCACTGACAGGCTCCTTCCCAGGGCAGCAAGGCTGGCGAGGGCAGGGCACGCTGCTGCTGGCACTGTGCTGTAACCTGGCTGTGGCGGGGCTCCTGCTGGAGCCGAGGCAGCACCTGATGCAGTAACTTAATATGAATCATGGAGCTCATGTCTGCCAGCATCTGCTCAGGCACTTCTTGTAGGCCAGCTCTACTGAAACCCCAAGAGCTGGCAGCAGCTGAGGATCTGATCTCCAGGGTTTACATTTGAAGAGCAGATACTGTATAACTAAGAAACAGTCACGACTGTGCACACGTACAGACACACGTTTCTCGGGTGGCTGGTGGCACTGTCCTCTGCGAGCCTGCCCAAGCATGGTGGGTAAAGCTTTTTACCTTACTCTAAATTCAGCAGCTGCAACAAGAGGAAAATCTTGCTACACAACCTGCAAAAAATGAAGGCTACAAGATAAATGCTGCCACCAGCAAACAGAAAGAGGAAGACAGGCCAGATTACAAATCTGCAGCATCCTTATAGCACAGCGCTGCTGGTCTGAACGTGCCTGGAATGTGGCCACTACCTCTGTGGCAGTCCCTTGTCAAGTCACACTGGATTACACAAGATTCTCAGCTCTGAAAAAGTCCTTATTGCATGCTGTGTTTCCACTTAAAGGCTCTGCAACAGCACTCTGAAGTAAACTCTGGTGACACCACTGCCCTTTGTATATACAGACAGCTGCATACTGTATAGGTGTAACTGGATTCGGTAAATAGCCCTGAGGTGTATTAAGTGTTGCGCTTCTTTTACAGCAGCCACTGTCTATTTTTAAAAGGAATTCAAATATAAATAATCAAATATTGTCGTGAAACAAAAGGATTAAGTTTTAAACCTTGAAAGGATTAAATTAGGGGATTATCAACAGGTGTTGACTATTAAAATATTTGAATGTATAAAATTTGAGAATGAAATGATTCAAACATATTGTTATGAGTTTCAATTATCAAATCAATTTAAAATAATAATGTAAAAAATTTATTGTTTCACTAA
>JAVHNF010065350.1:88440-105672 GCA_034783455.1 Micropsitta finschii
TGGGGCAGCGTGAATCCTGGAGAGCACGTGCAGCTCTGGAGCGGAGCATCCAAAGCACGCACACACACACACACACATATTCCAGTCCTACACTGTTTAAGGGCATCCAAAGATTCAAAGGGAACTTGCACTGTAGAGTTAAAACTCAAATTTTGCTGTAGACAGCAACAAAATCAGTGAAAGGAGCCAGACATCTGGAGCAATGTTCTCCTGCATTCTGCTCCCCAAAAGCCCAACTATAATGAAAAAGCAGCTCACAGACAATGATACAACACATGAAATACTGACCATTCTAGGAGTATATCAGAACCCTAATTAGGTTAGGCTGTACAAGCATATGCCTTTGGCTGCAGAAATAAAAAGTTTTCTGGCTACTTCACAGCTTCGTTTTTAACTTGATACTTCATAAATGGAACTGCAGGAAACCTCATATGTTACCATTTCAATCTGACGTACACTTTCATACGCATCTAACAGTGCCTGGATTCTATTTATATGTACAACTAAATATACGTGCACAGAAAAATCATCGGATTTGCTACAGAAAGACAGCAGATGTTCGTATTAAGCCACTGGCACATGCAAGGTGAAGCATGTAATCCTTATAAGGAAAGCATTTAACGTTCCAACTGCAAGCCAAAGAAAAGCAAAGACAACAAATGAAATTATTTCTAATGGGTTTTACTAGCTGCGAGTGCAATGCACAGCTACATGAAAGCACCGCTGAGCATGCTCGAGAGACTCTTACAACACACGGAGCTTCTCGCAGAGGAGTGTATAATCCATACGCACTCTTTGGAACATCCTAACTCCAATATAATGATCCAGAGTTCACTTCTGAATATATATATACTAAAATGACACACAAAGCATTTGATGGATGTGTAGGAAAAAACAGGCTTAATTATATTTTCTACGCTGTAGTAGTGCAAAGGACAAAAAATTTTATGGCAGTCTTACCATGGTGACAACCCTGAAAGTAAAATCAGTTTAGTTCTCTGAAAGGGCAGCATTTCCAAAGTACAACTGAGATCAGAACAGTTTCACAGGAACACGCTCGAAAGTCAAAACATCGGTTACCACTAGCTTCTCCCAGGAATTATACATGGCAAATTTAGCTTGCGGTTATTGCTCAACAGAAACCCTGCCAGATGCTGGAGCCGTTGATGGATTTTGCAAAGTTCTGCCGCCTTCACGGCCACCCTGCCTACCCTTCCAGCAGCCTCCCTCCTTGGGCATCTCTCCCCTGTGCAGCTGGGCTCCTCGGAGCACCATTGTTTCGTTCGCATTCACAAAGACTGGGGAGTTCACATTCCTCCATCACAAGCTCCCCATCAACAGAATTAAACACCTTATAAGCTGAAGTGCATTTTGGAGAAGTATTTCTGAACTCAGGGGCCTAAAGTTTGCAGTGTAACTTTATTACTTTTTATTATGGCAGGCAATAGAAGCTCCCAGGCTTGCAGACATACATAGCCTTTCTAGCTCCTCCTTCTTATGGCTTCAGCTCCACTGCACCTCTGAAATTATTCCCACTTCTCCACCTGGAGAAGTCAAAGCTGAATTTCAAGTGTTTAAGATCAAAGGTAACTACTGCTCCTTTTCAGTAATTGTTTTGCAAAATGTTAAGCTAAAAATACCCAGAAAAATGGAAAGAACAAAGTAATGAAATCTTTAAACTACACACAGTCATTTCCTCACCTAGAAGAGGAAGAGCAAGCCTATCTCTCAGCATCCGGCTGGGGAGTCCCAGAAATACCAAAGCAAGTGTTTTGGTTCAGGCCCATCTCTATCTCCACAGAATAACTCTTGTATGATTTTAACCACTGTGTTCAGAGACACACCTTAAAAACCATTTCACATCTATTTTTCTCTTCATTCATATTCAGAAGTCTTGCCCTTCATACCTTTCAGCCAAGGGTGCTAATTTCTTCTACCCATTTATTGGCTTCCCATACAAGCACAGCCTTTTTTCAAAGGCTACTTTAGCAAAGAAACACCACCCCTGACGCACTTTGGTCATCAACTCTCCTTCCAGAACTTCTTGAGACCCATCTCTCAGAAGCATTTCACAAAGCAGCCTGCCAGTAATGACGAGGCTGCAGCTGGTGTGGGACACCCAATGGCACTTCTTCCTTTCTGCTCTGGTTCAAATGAGTGTCTAACACACTAACAGAGCATTATACTTGCAGTACTGGTAAACTTCTCCCTACTCTCTAAGCCCCTACTTACTGTAAACAATTCTCCAAGCTGTTGCAGCAGTTCTGCTTCTTTTCTGTTCCTATTCTTGTTCTGCCCATCCGTAACATTTCAAAGGATTTTACATTCAAATCATCTCACCTTTTTCCCCTGGAAGGTAGGGCAAAAGGGTGAAGAACACTAATGATATCCCTTTCACTTCATTTCTCCACCAGGAACCATTCTGGTCTCTGCAGCCAGGAGAACCTATGACTGGAAAAACATGTCTAAGCTTTGGCAGTTCAGGACAAGCACTTTTGGTGAAGTGAGCAGCCAAGTTTCTATCATGTGTGTGGGAAGTACTCTAAATCTTACAATTTAGTCAAATTGTCAGTGTTCAAAGGGTGGCAAAAGGCACAGTCTGGTATAAGACTAAGCTGTGTTCCCTTCCTAAATATAAAGCCCCCATTCAGCGTATGAAAAAACTACAGCTTCCTATTGAACGAATCATATGCTTCTTATTTTTACTTTTACACAGACAAACCAAACCCTTGTCCTTTCAGGCCCTCCCAGAACAGCTGTCACCGTGTTCCATACAAATTCAGCTTCAGCACACCTCCCACATTGGCATTTTCAACTCAAATGGTTGAAGACTGGTTATTAATAGGTGGAAATACAGTTTTCCAATGGAAGACAGGCCAGCAGCTCCCCTCACACAACTGGTGCAGCTGGGGTTTGTATGGCTGTCCCCCTTTCTGCCCTCTAAGGCTGCATGCTCCTTGGTCCAGCGCCTGGTTGCGTATTCCTGAAGGCAGCATAAGGCTGGTTTGTTCCTGGCATCTGTGGGATGAGCACTCCTTAACAACAACTGCAACACCGTTGAGGTACAGCCTGGTAAGCACACAGTACTCCTGCATGTGCTCCAAATTAAGCTGTAGTCAGCTCAATAAGAGACTTAATTGATGAGTGCTACTTCCTTCACTTGTCCATTAAGGTAAGTACAGCACATGGACATTTCAACTCATCAAAGACGAGAAAATACATTAATTTTGGTTTTCTTGGAGCTGTTAATAAATCTAACACTGTCTGGCAGTTTTCTTCATTTCCTACCATTTGACAGATACTGTGATCGCAAGTTACAGAAGATGTTTTTCCTCTGAAATTATCACTCTGGTAATACAAGCCAGAAGGAAACTTCATCAAGACACCAAGAAGCTGGGTATCATTTTTATTTTTAACTTTCTGTGGCTGGTTTGTGAATATCTCAATGTGATAAAAAAAATAAATTCCACCCAGTACTATTAAAAATACATACACACACACACATGTTACAAATGACTGCATTACAGCAAATAATCACAGGGTGTATTTATTAGGAAAAGTCAGTATTCCACTCCTATAATCAGGCTGGCTCTTCTCAGACCCCTTTACTGTAAGAACTCCTGTAACTGTTTTCTTCCTCTTTTTCTCTCTCAAATTGACATTTGTATGGAATCAAGAAAAATCTTCCTTAATAATTTTTCATTACTAATGGCTTTTTTTGGTATGTGTATCTGGGAGGAGGGAAGGCAAAGGGCAGGAAAAAGGAGCTTTAAGTGCTCTGCAAATTATCCTCCTGAATCTGGGCCCCATAAATCCTATCAAATGTTATATTTCATCAATAGGCTGGAAAAGCTTTTTTCTCTGCAATGATGAAGCCCGGCTTTAAAATTTATGGTTTCATTTTAGAAATGGACTATAAAAAGAGTCTGACTTAGCTGTCTATCAACTGTAGCTGACATTAGCAAGTTAGGTGTGGACTTTCAAAGTGTTATATGTATTCTTTATTTATTATACATATACATACACACATATACAGATATAGGAGGACATGTATATCACTGTGCATGCGTAAGCACACAGCTGGCTTTTAAAAAATTATTTGTCTTAAATTTTTTCTTCCAATGCAAGAGATCTGAGATATTCAGCAGATTACATTGCAAAGTGATAAAAATGCCCAGGCTAGAGTTGGCTCAAAGATCTACAGCCACATAAGCAAATTGCATTTTGCTACCCAAATGATTGAGATAAAGTAGTTTATTTTGTTCTCATTCTGGGGAGGTAAAATGCAATTCAGCAATGGCACAGCAAGGTTCAGGGGGAGGCGGGAAAGATTCCAGTAGGTTGTGGGGAAAAAGAAAAGAGCAGGTGGGCAGCAAAGGACCAGAAAGTTTTAGGTGGGGGAAGACAATTAGCAAAGGACTGACAGCTTGGGAAAGAAGGTGTGCAGAGCTTCTGCACCTCTCGTGCATGGGAAGGGAGGCAGACAGCCAACCTTCCCTGCCTCTGTGCAGCTCCCTAACCTCTACTCCCTTCCACAAGCCCCTGCCTCCCCAGAGAGCTGCTCCTACTTGCTCTCCTGTGCTCCCTGGGGAAGGAGAGTGAAGAGAATATGGCTCCTATTTGTGTTGCTGCCACCACCGACAGGAGACATGTGGGTGTCACAGCTGTCCCCTACAAGCCCAAAAGCTTCCTCTGGCAGCCGGAACAGCAGCTTCCTCAAATGGAGGAGGAGACAGCCTCTGCACGCCGTGGAAACACCCACTCCTCCTCTCCTCCCTCACCACCAGAGCTGGAGGTTTGTAGCCACTGACTACTACGTATGTCCCCCATGCTTAAAAGCAGTCTCAAAGGTAACACTTCTAATAGAAGCGTTACTGCTCCCACAAATCCTCATGCCTGAAAACGCAAACCACGTTTAAAATAAAAACCAGATGGACAAAGTGACGCAGCTGCAGGCAGAGAAAGTGAAGTTCCACTCCAAGTGTAGGGGAGTCCACCTCTCTCCATCAGCTACAGAAGGACCTTGTTTCCTAGCTCAGACAGTTAATGATAGATTACATGAAAACAGCAAATCAGATCATGCTGTTGAGGCATTATATGAACTAAACAGAAGAGCAGTTAATCTAAATCTCATGTGGGATGGTTATTATTGCATGTTGCCATTGTTGCTCCTGAGCCCAGCTGTAACATTTGGGTTTAGTGGCAACACAGAAAAACCTGAAGTCCTGTTGCTCATTATAAAACAAGGAGAAATCTCACCCTGGGGAACATGGACAAAGCTGACAAGTGAATACTACAGAAAAGGTCAGGAGGGAGAGGTGAATGGTATTCTGAGTCAGGAGCAAGAAAACAAATCTCTTCTTCCATTGTCTCTGTTTCCTAACATGAACAGGATGAATAACTATAAGATCCCATCACTGATGCTGAGAACGGTGATGGGGTATTTTATTTGTATTTGTATACCATGGCCTCAGATCACTCCTGAAATTCCCTGCTGGGAGTATTTTGGCCAAGGTTCCACTCACCAGGCCTACTGGGGACAGCGGAAGGAGGCAGTGCACCAGCAGGCAGCGCAAGACAGGACCCCAGCTGCAGCTCCTCTAACACACCCACTGCAGGGGCCTCTTCTGACTATTGAAGGATGCTAGCTCTACTCACTGTAGTCAGTGACGGCACACACTAGCAAGGGACGATCACTCATTTGGTATTATCAAGCAGGGGAACAGATAGGGGAAATGTCATCCATCCACACCCTGCAAATCAAAATGTGTTCTGCTTCTAGTGCTATGTTTCTACTATAAGTATACAAAATACAGTGTCCTTACACCAGTTTATGGAAATGAAATGAGCTGAAACTGCCTCTGTTTCCAAAAAGGGTATCTGTATTAGTGAAGGGTAACTTTATCAAACCTTGATCTACAGACAGCGCACCTCTGGAATTCTTCATTTTTTACTGGAAGGAGGCATAGAGCAGCATCACATCACATGAACAGAAGTTACTTAAAAAATACAAATCTCAAAATGTTTCAGGTTCATACAAGTTAACCCCACTCCACAGTGAAATTCAGGACACTAAACCAATATTGCCATGATAGTGTTTTCAAAGACAAACATACTCATCCCAGAGCAAATCAAGAATATTTCCAGCAGTGTGTTTTTTTCCCCATGTTTTTTCTATATGTTTCTCCTTGAAGGTTTCAAAATAATCAAGCAGTTCAGCTTTCCCTGTAACTCCTGGGACTTTTTCAAACCTGAATTAACTCTTCAATACACAAACATCATTTTGCCATCTGCAAAGAGACGCTCCTGGCATTGTTCAAATCCTTACTTTTCCCTTCTAAAAATCTTTCCTCTGATTTTCCCTTCCCCCCAAAGGATGCTTTTTTGGTCTTGTTATTCCTTCTTTCCTTGACTCCTTATTTCCCCACCTCTTCCCTGAGACTCGTCTCCTTCAGCTTTTCTCTTTTTTTTTTTACTGTATTTTGCTTGTGCTCTTATGAAACCCTGACCTGTTTACAGAGAAAAACCCACAGAGCTCAAGGGCTAATGTTTTACCCCTTACTCACCGCCCTGTATCTGGCTGCAGTCAACAGTAACCAAAATTCATCATCATCAATGGATTTTCAGTGACATGCACTGTATTTGCTCAGATAATGGCCCCATATATTGCCTTTGAAATGAGGGTGTGACCATTACTTAGGGATATTCTCAAGAGGCAGTAACTGGCATTGCTGCGGGACATGTTTGCTTCATGTTTGGAAGGCAGACCTGCAGAAAAGCAAGCTTTGAAGTTTTTTTTTGGATGGCACCGTGCTCTCAGAAGGACACACCAATATTGACCTTAGCATATCACCTTTGGATTGGAGCAGGCCATTTGCCAGCTGGTTTGGAGCACAGGGGAGGAACAGGCATATGCTGCCTCTGAAAGGTCAGGCAAACACATGAGGGTACAGACCTTTCCAGATTCTGTGGCGAGGGCCAGGCTAGACAATGTAGGCTGGAGTGGCCCTTGTGACAGGCATCCTCCTTACCTCCTCATAGTTTTGAGATGGCCTTCAAATCTTTCAATAGTGCCACAGAAACACTTGCACACAAAACACCACTGCAACATAGCCGTCAGACACAACTCTCCTAGCAACAGGCTCTGCACAGATGTGTAACAAAAAGACAGTCCTGTTCCCTCTCGTAGCAGAACGATGGATACAGTAAGAGCAGGTTGGGGAGCACAAGACAACACAGCAACAATACGGTCTGCAGGATACCCCAACTTTAAAAGCTTGCCAACTGAACATAAATGTGGATTGCAGCCTCCATTTGTGCAGCAGGAGAGAGATGGATATGCTGTATCCAGTCCAGCTCTGTACACTTATCCCATCTGGAGAGCAAGCCGACCCACCAAGATATGGGAGAAGTAGGAGAAAAGATCACTTTTATCTGATGTATTTTCTCTGCAATAGCTAAGGTTTAAAACCCCATGGATGTGCATTATCACTGATTTTATCACAGTGACCATAACATTTTTTTCCCTCCCTCATTTTTCTCCATTCAAAAATTTACTCCATTAATGCACAAAATTACCTCCCCTCCATCTAATTCACTGCTCCCCCTGGAACAGCCATTAAAATTGATTCATGAATACACTACATTTACAGGCAAAAGTGGGAAAACAGAACCCCCCTCCCCATCATGTCTCTCTCTAGGAGGGAGTCTGACACTGATTGAACAAAGAACCCTCAAATCTCCTGTCATATAGCTTAGAAATCAGAATGGCATTTCCAATCTGTATCTCTTGCTTCATTGCAGAAGATATGGACCTTAAAATAGGCAATGACCAGTAATGTTTCAGGCTCTAGCTTTTAGTTTCTCTGTGAACTCTATGCTGCAACAGGCCACTTCCTCCAGTCCTGCCCCCAACCCCAGCTGCAGCAGCGAAGATATCTAAAGGATATAGGCAGCTGGAGAAAATGCAAGACCCTGGCTCCCAGGCCTCATCTGTGTTTCACTCCTTTCACATACATCTGGATTTGACAAAGTCATGCTTATCAGATAGATCAGCAGATAGTCTGCTATCTGTGCTGTCGTGCAGAATTAGGTCAGAAGAGCACTCTTCCAGCTTGTTTTGCTGTTTAATCCTGCATAGAGTAGTTGTGGAGATAGCAATAAAGGACAACTCACCACACTAACCAAATTCTTCAACCTCCAATTTTGGTCAATTTTCCAACCTCGAGAGGAAAATGAAATAAAATTCATACATTATTACTATTTAACTGCATATTTCAATAGCATAAATTTATGAGGATACAACTGAGACCTGGAGGCAAGTTTATTTTATGAAAACATATCATGTTTGAGGGAAAATTTAATGTTACAAAAATAAAGTCTCAACTTCTAAGCTGTTGTCTTCTGCGGTGCCATAGCTGGGTCTTCCAGCCAGCCTTACCAGATGGCCATGTTGGCCACCATCAGAATAGCAGTCTGGAAACAAGTGCCCTACAGCCTTGCCTGAGCATCTTGGCTAGAATACACTCTGAAACAGCAGTTCTGTACTCATAGTTCAGAGATATTCCCAGTGCACTTGCTTAAGAATTCCTGAAATTTGTGAAGAGATTAAAGCCAAACTTTTAGTCCCGTAGAGGTCAAGGAAAATAACAGAATGTTGGTTACTAGTTTTTAAATGTTAATCATCACTATTCACACTAAAACCTCATTACACCAAAAACAACCCCTCCCACTCCCCAGCACACAGTATGAAAATCTGCTTAAAAATAGTACTAAAAAATACAATTTCCTCCTAAGCAGTAGGTAAGTTCAGTTGCAGAGGATTCCAGCACCTACATACTATTTTTTGTTTGATGGAGGCTGTGCAACCATTCCTCCTCTTACATACAACTGTGCAAATCAGTGTTACTGATGCTTTTGCAAAGAGGGTTTGACAACAATAGAGAGTAACCAGCCTGCTAAATAAGAAGTGACAACTCCATTTGAAAGCTGTCTCAGGATGTGTTTTATGTGCAGAAATTATCTGTGACAGTTCAGATCAAAATAGAGTTTTCATTTCATGTGGGAGGTAAATGGACGATAGAATAGGTTACTTTAAATGCTGTAGTCTAGTCCAATTAATGTTTCAGACTTTTTTTGCATGGATTTCTTCTGTATTTTATGCTCTAAACTTTGGGGTAAAAAAAAAAATAAAATGTAAAAGTCATTTTGTCAATAGCATGATGCACAGAACAGGCCAAAAGGTAATAAAAGTTGTTAACAAAAACAGTCATGCAGAAGTATGGCAAAAAGGCTCAAGTTACAGTAATCTGGCTGGGAAGCTAATAAGTATAAAACAGAAAAGCAAACATCACTTCATCATTCTTTCAGGGAGAACCAGGCAGGGGAATCTGTTCCAATTTCCCACCTCAATCAACAGAAATTCTGCCACTTTGATGGAAACAGGACTTGTACATCAGTCTTCTTTCTGAGCAGCAGATACAAATCTGCATGCTACCCGTTGCTTTGCAGATCGTGCAACAGTTATATTTTCTAGTTATGTAACTATAGCAATGATACAATTCAGACTTGAAAACACTGTCGCATTCAAGATACTGCTCCGGCCTCTGAAGCAAGGTTGCAGATTTTCCTGTTTTCCAGAACATCATACCTGCTGATTCTTTCAAAGATATGCCCCATTAAGTACCAGGCATACTGTGTTACTGGAGATAAGACAGGATACAGTATGAAAGCATTAACGACTTCATCTGTTCTTGCATCCTTTTATGTCCTGTGGCAACTGCTGCGACCTTATTACAGTGACTATCACATGTTACTACCTACATCTACAGAAATGAAGTATCCACTACCAAATTTATGTGTTTATATAAAAATTCAGATGTGAACTGTCACTTTTCTTCCCAGTAAACACACACTCACATTTGTTACTGGCAAATCAGTCACTTGTTTCCTGCCCCATTTTAAAGAAACGTGTCTTCTTGGAGGTCTGGAGACACCACTGTTACTCAAGCACAACAGTGGCTCTCATGTAGGGCTTCAGGGAGCTGTGCTGATTCAATGCCAGTAGCTTCCTACCTTTTTCAAAGTCAATGGGGAAACCAGTAGCTCATGCATTGCTTTTTAGGTGTAAGCATGAAGTTTTGTTAGTAGAGAAGCTACAGACTCCCAAGTGAGTGATCTCATCCCAAACAAGGGCCCACGAACCTTACATAATCTATTTTGTTCATGCTACACTTTAAACAATGCATACTTTGAATCTTTTCTGAGAAACAGCATTTTTCTTGGCACAATTTTCCATTTCCACCCACTTGGAAGAGCAGGTGTCTTTATGTATCATTTCTCAACCCTGGGAATAAAGAAAACATTTAGAAAACATGTTAAAATTGTTTTCCTAGAGTCAGGAGACATTAATTTAAGGTTTCATGGGCATCACAGAACAGACCTCCACTATAAATGCACCAAGCTAGCAGAAACACTGAGACAAAGCACTCAGAAGATATGAGACCTCAGTATCTCTACTGGCCCAAGACTGAACACTGATAATCTTACTCCTCGGAAGCAGGCTTTCACACAAAAGAGAAATTAACATCTATCTATGCGCTAGGGTCTTTAAAAGAAAAAAATAACAGAACAATGAAGCTGCTCAGACATCTGGTGTATTTGCCATAGCTAATAGTAACGAGATAGCGGGGAGAGAGCAGATTAAAGGTGAAAAGGTATGAATGGATACTGTTAATCATTTCAGAAGCCACACAGCCATGTAAAAAAATACCACTACTCAGACTAATGAGTCTAAATTTTGGGAGGAATTCTCAAGCACTTCTCATATTTAGACTCATAACCTATTTGCAGCAGCACTCAAAGAAAGAGAATTAGACTTCTGCTTATTCAGTTTTGGAGCCAGAACATGTCACTAAGTGCAAGAGACTTTTCAAGCTCTGTAGCAAAGAGGTCAAAGCATCACACTGATGAAGACAGTGGTATTTACAGAGAAAAGGAGGAAAAGATTAATCCCTTCCCCCCAGTCCCCTTTACTCTCCCTCTCTGAGGCAGCTGCTGCTTAAACATTGCCATTGTATAGAGAAGCACAAAATAATTGCCTCCTGTTTTGTTTTGGGGTTCTGGTTTTTCTTTCTTATTTTTTTCCCATATCAGGGCAGGGACAGCAGCATATGTTACAGGAAGAAAACCACACCTTATTCAGGTGAAGGGCTGCCGTCTGTCTGCCTGTAATTTGTGTACTGACAATCAGGAACAGGTTTATTGCTCGGATGCTGTTCCCCAACCCCCTCCACAACCTCACAACCCTTTGTCATGTTATGGAAGTACCCGCTGATAGGTAAAGAAGGGACTCCAGCCGCAGAAGGCTGCCTCTGCTCTCAGAAGGCTACCTGAGAGCAGAGCAGAAGCAACCCATGTCCCCTGGTTAGCAGCACGCTTGTACTATACTGGTGCTCAATTAAAGCAGTCCTTTCAGACAATTACTGAGCATTATGGTGACTCAGGCATAGGAAATAGTTGTCCTCTTCTCACCTTCCTGCAAGATGGACCATGTTTTAAACATGTTTTCATACCTCTGAAGGTATGTTGTTGCTTACTTTTTAGTTACCAGGCCATGTATGACACTTGCATTAGAAACACGTTCTATGCTTAAACTTACATGACAGTCTCAAAATAATTGTCTTCCATGGATTTTATGGAAATAACATAATGATCATTTGTGGTTGATTCCCATTTACAAGGTAATAACCATATTCAGGACTAAGTAGGCATCAAAGCCTAAAGGCAGAAGTGTTTATACAAGATAAAACTCCACTGCTGAAGGACATGTTCTAGCTAATACTGGTTTGAGAAGAAATGCCTCTAAGACACTATTATGCTAAAAAAATTATTTAAGATTAAAATTAACTGAATGAAGAAATTAAACCATAAATATGGGTCAAAGACTGAACGATAAGATGTTGTTTGAAATGTTAAAACGTTAGTAGGCTCTTTATCATTTCTTCTTACAGCTTCCAAGTCACTGGAGGGAAGGAGCCAACAACCTCGCAGTGCAGATCCAACAGAGGACTGTGAGACTGAAAAGCTGTGACACTGACCTACAGGTACACAAATAGAAAGCTTCAACAAAACAAGAAGGGGAAAAAAAAAAAAGAGGACATTTATTGCTTTACAAGAATGCTATATTTATCTCATTTTTAGCACTTTGTAGAGGTTTCTCACACTCTCCTCTTGCATCTTTTTTTATCATGAGTTGTTTTGTTTTCCTCCACTTCAGCGTGGTGGAATGAAAAAAATGAAGGATACAACCTGCTTTGCAGGCAACTAAGAGTATAGCATCCTCCACACAATCATTCTCCACTGCTTTCTAAAAATGGCCTCCAGACATCAAGGACAAGTTAGTGATAAAAGAAAGATAACCAGTGTGGTTATTTGAAGCAACACCATTTTCTCAAGTCCCTTTGTCCTAATGAAAGATCTCACTTTCTCTCAGATGCAGGTCACAATGTAGTTTAAGACAAGCTATTTCTTTCATTTTCTATGACAGTCTAACATCACTCTTCACAAAATAGTCACAATTCTCTTAGACCATCCCAAGATCAATACTGATATCTTGATCAATGTCAACAAATGCTCTGCTGCTGCATGACCTGCCAGGGAAACTGCTCTTTAGCCACAGTACATGTGGACTCCACATGGTGCCAGGTCTCCTTGCAGGAATGTAACGACAGTCATGGAGGTTCGCAGTATATACCAAGGTAACTACATCAGAAAACCTGAGCTGATGAAACAATCAACTATTTCTTAGCTTACTATGACCCTTTGGATTACTGTCCATGACAGTGGACTTGTTATCATGGACTGAAAAATAGCACGTTTCAGAGTTGTCACTGACTGTATGCTTTGCACAGCTGTCAGACAATAATCACAATTATTCTCTTTTTATTCAGCATCCTGCTGACTATTAAGCCATTTTTATCACATCTCTTTAGTCTTCCCAATATCTTTGCTAGCACAATATTGAGTGATTTTCAGCTTTTCGAACATCATCAATTTTTACAGTTTTCTTATAACCCGAAGTTTTGCTTCATGATTCTGCCTATATTTGTTGCCAGCAATAGCTGCTTACTAAATGCTTGGGTAACCTTTCACCACTGGTATCTTGACAGAATCAGGGAGCAAAGTCCTGGGCTCTTTTTAGGAACAGTTGTTTTATCCTGCTATTAGATGCTGGAACCCTGCATAAGAAGGTTCCCACTGATTCACTCTGAGGTTTCAGAATCTTTTCTATCTTATTATGTTTAGAGCTAAGTCACGCAGTGGTACAGAAGAATTAAGATTAGCAGAGAAAACTTAAAGATCTGCCACTGTAAACCCCAGGTAAACTGAGACTGCAGGAAAATCAGTGTATGGCAAGAACATCTCATGGGTGCTTAGAGATAACAATTTCTGCTGTAACATTTCCACTATACAGTTAAGCTGTTATGAGTACCATTCAGATCTAAGCACTGTGCCTAGACATGAGCAGTCATGCTGGAAAATCCTATCAGAGTTACTGTAGGTCTGAGGTGTGAAGCATGGTTCCCTGTGCTGCAGTCATCTCAACTGGTGTAAGAGCTTTTCTTGGTGAAGTGAGATAACCAACTGAGTGTTTATTTTGAGAAAGTAGGAGAAATAGTGGGATACTGCTTGAAGACTCTCAGGACTCATTTATGCTCCCCACTGCTTAATGAGGAGAGCTGGAGACTGCTTTACCTACAGTTCAAAGGAACCTGTAGCACAGGTCCCACTGACCTTGGATAACCTCAAACAGAAGTGAAGACACTGAAAACATTTCTCATGGCTCCAGTCAATCTGTGTCCATTTTCCCGGTCACATCCAAGAGTTACTTCGCCATCCTTATAGACATATATCACTGCTCTCTTAACTGGAGCTACTCAGCTTTTTGCAGCAGTCCAGTGATGGCCTTTTTTCCCCCTTCCTCAAAACTTAACCCTTTGTCCATTACTTTAAGACTTTTAGGAAATGATTTTTTGTCTCCCACTGAACTCTGACTATTTTTTATCTTGCTGTGAGCTCACGTCACCACCTGGAGCCTGAACACACAGATGTCTGTGAGCTGGTCTGTGCTCCTCATGTCCATCCATTTCCACCTTCAGAAGACAGATTTGTAGTATGCAGAGTTAAAGGCCTAGCACAAAATCCCATATCCTCATCTACTGGCCAGTTTTACTAAATGAAGATTATCTCTACAATGAAAGAAGTAGAGATACTTCCCTTTCTTCCATCTAACTAGTAGCAGCTAGGAAAAACCTTAGAAGAGGATTTTTTTGGAAGTCATGGTTATGGATAGAGTGCGAGCTCCCTGGGGTCAGCCATGTAGATTCATCTTACATTGGGCTACACAGCAAAGCTTGCACAAGGCCAAGTCACCAGGGCTTTCTCTGGAACTACTTGCATATCCAGAAAATAGGAGACTGTAAGGCAAAAATGATTGTGTCAAGAAGCTGGGATAAAAACCAGCAGATAGTCAACAAAAAAATAGGGAACTGGAGTGGAAGGAAACACAAAAGAAAAACAGTTTCTTGGCAAAGGACCTGCTGGAAGAATAAGCCTCACAACTGTGAACAACATAATAACCTTCTGCTTGTTGTTTCTCTTCAATCAGGGAAATGGGACCAGGTTAACATTCATCATTTAACCAGAACTGCAGTACAGAACAAACCTGACTGAAAACGTACTTAGCTAGAACAACTCTGCAGGGCTAATGATGGGGCCAAAGAGACTCATTCTGACAGAAGACAACCTGGAGAAAACAAAAGCTGGGCATTTTCAAAACCCTGAAGTCTACAAAATAGAACAGACTACAGGAGAGTAGTGGGAAAATAGAACCACATCAGATTTAACCATGTCCTTTACACTTCATTTAAAATAAGATTTAGCAATTTTAAGTAGACCAAATTCTCAAAGGAAATGCATTTATTTGCCTGTAATGCTACCAGACAACTATTAATTGGGAAGAAGAAAACACAGTACACAATGCTACATCCATCCATCCATCCTGCATACCCAGTAAGGCAGACTTCGCTGTTCAAGGAAAATATCCTAGTTACATTGCTTTCCTGCTAAGTGGAAATACCACATTCTACTAAGGTTTGCACTTTAAATATGGAAGTGACTGGTCTATAAACAAGATTTTAACAGCTCCTCTTTTGAACAACTCTGACTGTTTAACTAATCTTCAGCCATTAACCATTCATTTAAAATGCCACTTACAAAATCCTAATTTTGCACATTATCAGCTGGTTCACAAATAGCTATCTATGAGTAGAAGCATAACGATCTTCCTCTCTCCTTCTTAGAGCCTACAAGCTTATAGTCAATTCTGGCTTCTTAATTAACCGCGCATACATATTAGCATTTAAAATTAAACGGTGTTTTGTTAAAAAATACTGTGCAGAAAAAAGTTAATACATACACATTCTGCTGCTGATTCAAGGAGCAAGTATAATCTTTTGGTCAAACAGCATCCTGCATAAAACAGAATTCAGCACCTCTTGCTCGCACTAGGAAATACACAATGGCAGGAACACATACAAGACCATATGATTTCATTCCAGCTGCATGAACTACCTCATTCTGTCTTTATTTGTACATTTAAGAGGCTGACAACACCATCTGCATTTCACTCTGTATCCTCTGGTATGGTCTCATCTTCCACTAACAGACCTGTTCTTTCTCCAGGGACCAAAATTTTGCATTTGCATCCAAACGACTGAGAGAATGGGACACTACCAATAAATAGGCAGAATTAACATAAAATAATTCCATGCAATAATATATCACACAAAAAGACAGGGCTGGAGGAGAAAAAACCTAATTCAAACCTGAATGCTTAACACAGCTGCCATAACTCAGGCTCACCAGCATCTGCAGCAGGACAGTCACAAGGGAGTTGTGGGAGTGCAGTATATAAAATTTTACACATCTGTCAATATGTGGGGTGATCCAAATGCAAACCCTAGCAGGCAGGATGCATGCAGGCACATTTGTGACAATTCCTGACAGAAGTTATTTCTGCTGAAGAATGCATGGCCTTGAACAAGCATGCACACATCACATGGCAGCAGCAGCTCTGCTCTGGTTAAAGTATGACAACTTCCTTCTGTTTAGACACGCTCTAAAATGCTCAGGGTCACCCAAGTTCCGTGAAATCTGGGGTTTCTATGAAAAGTAACTGGGCTAGGGTCCCAAACTGGAAGGATCTATCTGGATGAGGGGTTCTGGGAAACAGCACTTTGAACTCTATCTGAAAAGTAGTTTTCTTGACTGCTACCAGTACATTCATTTTTCCCATATAAGTGGGAAACAAAACCAAGGCTCATTTACATATGTCCCAGGAGGTCCAGTTACTCAACCTTTTCCCTAGGTAGCAAAGTGAGTATGCAGCACCATTTGTCCTTTCTGAGGGAGAAAATCACAAATAGTATGAGGAGCCAAAAAACACAGTGCAAGCCTAACTTCTGTGGCACATCCCACCACCCCGTGTAACTGGTGGCCAAAGGGGTTTCCGGACTGCCCCGCTTCCATGAGCAGGACAGCTCTACTGAGCTTCTGCTGTACCTGCCAATGCCAGTTTGAATTAACTGTTGTCAGAAGTCTATCAGCCAGGAAGGACGGTAAGTTGCCAAACAATAAGTTTCTAGTTTTAACATTATGGGGAACAGTGACCAGACAAAGGTTCAGAAGGCCCAGTGGTATGCTTCAGAAAGAATAAATGCCAGAGGAATCAGAGGAGAGTCTCAGGGGATGTAGGATAGTATAGGACAGGGAAACAGTAGATGATTTCAGGGCACCAAGCATAAGAGGCTGTATGGTAAAGGAGAGTAAATGCTTTGCTTGTACTTGTCGCTTTGTAAATCAAAATATTCCAATGCATGACCATCATTCTCTTTCCACTGTAACACAAGGCAAAGGTATGTAGATATTACACAGCCTCATTCAGTTTCTACCTTGCCTCCACGGTATTCATCTTAGAAAATAATCACTCCTGAGTAAAGGACCACCTGCTTCTACAGCAGTGGACTGCTTTTTTGGTAGTCAGTGACAACAGGTGTTGTAAATGGATGCACAATGAGCAATGCCCACAGTACTTTGAACTGAGAACAAAAAACTTCAGTTACTGGCTTAGGAGACATATAGGGCTAAGTAACACACCTGGACAATCCTAAC
>JAVHNF010065350.1:130216-145578 GCA_034783455.1 Micropsitta finschii
CTGCCCATGGCAGGGGGGTTGGAACTGGATGATCTTAAGGTCCTTTCCAACCCTAACTATTCTATGATTCTATGTGCTGCCAGTGAGAAGAAGGGAAAATACTACAAGCAATAACATGAAATACTTTTATCTTGGCTCTGCCATGGGCTGTGCTGGGGAGTAGGAAGAGTCGTATCTCAGTGCATGGTTTTAATTCCTTCTTCTTCTGTGTGGCAATGAGATATGTGGTGTCTTACATTCTTTGATCCTTTGATCAAGCTATATATACACCTCGGCTATAAACAATCTTCAGTTCTTTCTTTGCAATCCCTATTCATTCCACTGCTTCCAGAAAGACAGCAGATTCTGTCCATTCTTTACTTTTCCTGAGTATAGAGCAGCACACTGACTCCACTGCTGCTTTTTGAGTTCTAGCAGTCCTAAGACTGTGGAGCCACAATCCCCTCCAGAGAATGGTGGTGGCAGTGAGGGCAGCAGTTGGGAAACACAGGAGAGACAGAGGTTACACATACAGAGTGAGAAGACAACAAAGGGAGAAGGGCTCACAGATTTAGAGACAAGCCAAGTGAAAAAGAAAAGCTAGATGAAACTCTGTATATATTGCTCTCTACAGAGATGTCAGGCAGCCAAACAATAAATTGTCTGAGGACGAGCACCAGCAGGCTGCACCTGAAACAACCCCTGCTATCTACCACTCGCACATGCTGGGAAGGTCTCACGGCAGTTTCCTCAACAGAGGGTGTATTAGCACTTGCATCTTGGTCATAATCCAACTCTGGTACTGTGTTTATATTCAGGCTGCCTACTTTTCTGCCACAGTTTCAATTACGGGTTTGTGGAGTCTCACATTTGACTGTAGTATGTATTGATTTTGAAAACATTATTCTTGGGTATTTTGTATTGCTGCAGTGAGTTGAAGTTGGATATGCTGCATACTCAAGAGGAAAGTAAAAAAAAAAATAAATCTTTACCATACATCCCTTTCAAGTCAAGGTTTTATTTCTTGCTTACTGGGGAAATACATTTTAAATAAAATAAAGTGACAATTTTGATTGCAATAACTGCCAATGACAACTCTTAGCAAAAATAGCGCTCTTTGCTGGTAGAGCTGCTCTTGCCATAAAATTGGCAAGTTCCAGTGTAATTATAAAGCTGAAATAGTGAGTTGGTTCTGATGAAAACAGCTTTTGGTTTTTTTTTTGCTTTTTTTTTACTTCAGATGGGATTTGTGCAGGCTTACAATTTTACCTGTTACGTTAAGTATACAGCATACAGCCCAAGGCTAGGAAAACGCTCAGATTTTTGGCCTCTTCTGCACAATGCTGTAGCACGAAAATCCATTCTCTTTTATTACTATTGTAATATGCCTTTCAGCTCAACCAAACTCTTGCACAAACATTAAAAAGTAAAACCAGCAAAAAATTTAACACTGTTAAGAAAAGCAATACAGAGTAGACAGTATTAAACCAAAACACCCAGTGTCACCTCTGCCTGAGATTACACCCTGTTCTTAAAAATTCATGGCCTACTCACTGACACATTCTAATTGCCATGGGCTACCAATGATAGAATTAACTTCCACCCATCGCAATTTTGCACAGGCTTGTGCACTACGGGCTTAATGGTTCTCCACTGAGAAAAAAGAAGAAAGAAATAGAAGTACTTGCTGCCCAACTGTGTTTGATCATGTTCTCACTGATATCAGTGTGAGTCCCTCCAGTGCTTTCAACAAGGACAGGATAAAAATCTGTTGTCAAAATTATCCTACGGAATTAACCAAATCCATACAAAATTCTATGAACAGTGAATGGCTTTAGGATTTGAATTTCCAGTTCTTCAGGCAACAAATAATTGGATTGTGGTAAATCTGCCTTCCATATTAATACTATCATCAGAAGAATAAAAATATTAATGAAAAAATGTATGGCACACAGGCTTTTCAAAAGGTCTGTTTTGCCATACTGTGCAGAACAAAATTCTCTTCCAGTTAATAGCTGATGGAATTGTTACTCTGAAAACCCTTAGTAAACCCTTAGATTATATGGAGAAATATAAATAGAAGAGCTGAAAAGAAATGCATCAGCTGTAGTCTCCCATTCTATACCCATCTATAATCAATTTATGTAAAATGAAGCCACTTGTAATCATAATGACAGTAAGGAAATAAAACCGTATCTGCTCCAGCTCTCTGATTATCCACTGTAAATGCCTGGGAAGTACTGTTAAAGAAGTTAAAGCCCTAATAACCTCAGTATACTTTTCAGTTGAGAAAATTAATATTCCAACTACTCAGAGCATAGTCCTCCTGTAAACAAAAGCATAAAGGGATTTTCTTTATGTGATCAGATCTCTGAGCACTTCATCCTTATGGGAAAAGCCCATATGCAACAGTTGGAAAACATGCTGTGCAAGAGTGAGCTATTCTATTTCTATTAATTTCAAAGGATGCCCTGCAAATAACTTAAATTTTTCCTCTTAGAAGCATTATATGAAGTCTAAATACCAACTGTGTGTTGTCTTTGTGCAGTATTTATTACCATTCTATTGGCATATGTACGCTTCTTTCCAAGGCTTCCAAGAGATAAAAATTAAAATAAATATCCTATAGACCTGCTCTGTTATACTTGGGATAAACGTCTTATATGCAAGACCTAAAACTGTGGTCATGGCAACACTTCGTTTCCGTGTGGAGCTGTGAGCTTCCAGATCTCAAATGTGTTGATATTTGCCTCAAGGATTAAAAAAGCAGGCAGGTCTGTAAAGTCCCAGACTTCTAAGCAGGCAAAACATCTGGTGAGTGGGACCCCAAGCAGCTAGCTGACTGAATTCAGAAGTTTGGATTTCTTAGTTAATTCAGTTGCCCTAGATCAGTAGGTGTCACTACAGCTAACAGGGTACACAATGGAACTGCAAACATCTGAGAGGAAACAATTCCAGAAGGCCTATCACACAGTCAAACAAGATACTAAGTCTAACAATGTCATAAAAATCTTGACATCTCCAGAAATGATCTGTAGAAAAAGAGTGATTTGTAAAGTACATCTAACAAAAGCTCTGACTCCCAGTCATTTCACAGCAAAGGGGGAAAAATGTCAAGATTATTAAAGCACGTCCCTTATGAAAGACTAGAAATAACCCTTAAAATTAAATTTAAATGTGAGTAAGAATGAATGAGTGAGCAAGAAAGATAAAGAGACTAATAAGGTATGATTTTCAAGTCCACACAGAGACTATAAAAAGCTTATTAACTGCCACTATTGCCGTGTGTTTTAAGTTATTTTATCACTCAGCTTTACAGCAGAAGGAATACTCTAGAAGCAGTACTGTGTTTTGATTAATCACTTCTGTACATACACTTTTACAGAGTATTAAACATTGCCATAAAGATCTTTAGTGAGTCAGACTTGTTGGTGATTACAGGCCAGGTTCATTTTACATTTATGTTAATAGAAGCGTTAATGAAATACATCTTTCAAATTTTTAGTGGCTCTTTAAATACCTAAAATGTTTGTTACTGAATATTTACTTATTGAGCCAATGTATGCCATTGAGTATTACCATTGAGAATCCCATTACCAGTGGGACCAAGAGCTTTTCAACAACTGAAAGAGGAAAAGAGAGAACATGCTGCAGTAAAACATGTTTTGAGAATTTAAGAACGGAGCACATACAGCAAGGGCTGGGCAACACTGTTTAAATCTCCCCCAGTATCCAAGAAGAAAGTACCTCCATGCAGCTCTGCACGGGGGGCCTGTGAGCCAGGGAGGGTAAGCATCTCTATCTTGCCTCACTGCCAGCTCCCTGCTCCCAGTGAGTTCATCCCATTCCCTCTGCGGAGGATTTAGCCCCAGCAACATCAAGATGCCCCGGTGTACAAGATCTAAGGCCTCCTCATGACAAAGCCTTGCCCGGGAGCCTCCCTACTTGTTGTCTCAACTGCAGCCCGAGAGAAAAACCAGATAAGAGGACAAACACAGGAAATGGCCATTTCAGCCCCTTCTGCTCTCTTCCTGCTCCTGGTGAGGTTTGCTTAGCAGAAAATCTACATGGCCAGCCTCATGCCTCCCTGCTTGCCCACCTGCTGAGGCTCACTCCCAGGGCAGCACCAAGTGAGAGGCAGGCAGCAAGAGCAGCAGCTTTCCATAATGAACAATGGGCAGCTTAGGCAAAGACAGCTCCCATGAGATGGAACAATGATCTAACCTCTGATTTATTCTATCAGTGAAGGTAACACGCGAATTTGGTTAAACATCTTGGGCTACAATTATGATTTGTACTTCACAAATGCAGATAAATTTAATTAATGTATCCTCATATTTATCCATCTTCAAATTATTTTGGAGGATAATTCACATTATTCTAATGCTGTAATCAGAGTTAAACTGGTTATGGTCAGGAGGAAAAGAGAAGTCTATGCAGAAAATGTGAATATAAAGAAATCCACATTACTAACACCAATATATGTTGCTCCTCTTATGTCAGCATTAAATGAACGAGTGCCTTTTTTTTCCTTTTCATTTTAATTACTGTATCAGGCTACTGGAGCTAGACTAAAATGACTGTGCTTCCAGATCCAGCCTAATGGGAGCAAAACTTATCTTTTTAACAACTCTGATTAAACACAACCTCCCCCCACCCGTTTATTTCTTTGATGCCCAAATTAGCATCTTTTCTGCAGCATGATGAATTAATTAGTACAGTGACAAAGAATTAGTCCAGATAAGATCAAAGCTGAAACCATATTTATCTGGAATTTGAAATTAAGAGCAGAGAGTATTAACCCTCAGCACTTCAAGGAGCTTTCCACATGGCATACTTAGTAAGCCTTCCAGGAGTTCATTCAGAATAAATCAACAGTGCAATTTTTTTCCTCACTGAAGTTTTGCTAAAAGGAAAATAAATTTGCCATAAAGCCTGCTACAATGGGGAACTGCCTTTAAAGCATACCCTGAACATGCTACTCATTATGTAACTTGTAGGCATCAGTAGAACAAACCAAACAAAGCTGAGAAAAGACAGTTAATCACATTTGTATTAATGCTTGGATCATCACATCGTTCCCAGACTTAAGGGCTAATGAAAGAATTCCTGCACCAAATCTGAGAAGCTGCTTGCTGCAACACCTCACAGGTAAATAACCCATAATCTTCAACGGAGAGGGTCACAGGCAGAAACGGAATATCAAACTGAAGCCCTGAATTACAGAATGAAGGTTATGCTGAGAGTGCCAACCATGTAGGCAGCAATAAAAGAAAATCTTCATCGCTGGTATCATTGTCTTGGATATTATCTGTTTCAGTATCAGAAAAAAGACTGAAGGCTGTTTACCATGTGAAATGCGAGATGCTGCTCTTAGGCCCAGAGATTGCAGACCACAGGTAATCTAAATAATTAGGAAATCCTTATCAATGGGGTAGTTCTGCTCAACTCTACCAAATATCAAATCTTACTTCTGAGGCATATGAATAAAGAAACTAAAACAAGGACTGTGACGGTACCCTAAGTACCACCTGAGTTAGAAGTGGATGCTGTAAACCGACAAAGTCCATCTACTGAACCAATGGAATAACTCTTATCAGCTACTAGACACAGACAGACAACAGAAGGCAGCTATGAGAAGTCATCCTTCATACTCCAAGGAACTTATTTTTAAGAAACGTGCCAAGGTAGTCTAAGCATTGTAAACAGCATTCATGAAGAGGGGTCACCACTACTATTATGTGATCAGGAAAATCATGATATTGTATGGCAGCTACGTATCTGTTTCTATGAAATGATGCTTCAATCATCTCATGACCGTGTTTCTAGTCTTTAGTCACCAGTACAAAAATACTGCATTCCACATCATATGCATCAAGAAAGAAAAAACTGCAGTAATAGAGCACAACTGTGATTTACAGCTTCATTAGAAGGAAAAAAATTGATTTATAGTCTGTACAATACAACAAGCCCTGCCAGCTTGTCCACCAGACTGTGGAATTACCCTCCACCCAAGTAAGGAATTATTCCCATAAATTCTTATTTTTCCCTACTTCATATAGAATCAGCCATTCTCCCCTCTTGGTTCCACCTTACAGGCAAGTAATTTCTGCTGAAGTGAATACTAATCCTGTCCCAGCCAGTGCATAGGAACAGCTATGCCTATTCTGCATTGAGTCTGCAAATGCCAACCTGCCAACTCCATGGGAATGCGGCAATCACACCTATGGCGTGTTAACGCCATACTCAAAGCAAAGGAAAAAGACCAGACTATTAAGCCCTTGACACTGCTTTCTTAATTCCCATTTCATAGTCATCCATTTTTGAATCTCCATGAAAAGAAAACAGAGAAGCAGGCAGTTAGGCTAGCTACTAAGTTTTCCAGGAATGCTATTCCCTGTCATGTAGGAAAACAGTAAATGCAGTTTCTGACTGAACCTTAGATGAACAGGTTCAGCCAGAATTCCTATTTGTCTAAGGTTCAGTCAGTAAGACAAAGCAGGAGACAGAGATTCCATGTGCAATCTGTGGATGTTGCCAGCTCCCCCTCCAGAACTACCTGCTGACTTTGTGGTTTTCTCAGATGTGGCTTTGGAGATTGTGCAGTCAAGTGAGAGCCAGCATGCCCTGGTGTCCCACCAGCATCTCCAGTCCTCTGCAGGTAACTGAGAGCCACCTGAAGGTGGGCCAGGGAAAAAAACAACTGAAAGCTAAAAGATAGCTCTTTGGGTGCCGAACTTGTCAAGAACAGGATGATGAGTTTCTTCTTTTCTATTTCAAGCTTTCTCCTTTCAAGCTTTCTCCTCATCTGTTGTGTGTCTCTTTTC
Organism: Micropsitta finschii; assembly: GCA_034783455.1. Classification (NCBI taxonomy): domain Eukaryota; kingdom Metazoa; phylum Chordata; class Aves; order Psittaciformes; family Psittacidae; genus Micropsitta; species Micropsitta finschii. Next base: position 137,023 of record JAVHNF010065350.1, read on the forward strand.
CCTATTACTAGCCACATGACCCTGGAACTCACTGAAGTATCAGCTACATATTATGTAAGTATGTGGCTGTATTATGCCTGTTTGTAATGGGAAAGACTTCATTTTTCTCATCTCGCAACTCTTGTGCTATTTTGTGTTTTTCTTAGCATTTCAGCTACCGAGGCACTACATGAGAATCTCTACCTGTGCTATAAAACTTTCTGCTCAGCCCTCTTGGCTATGGAAAAACAACGTGCAACTGTGACATTGTCAGAACTGCAGATACAAAACTCATGGAGCAAATTAAATATGCAATGTTTGCAAAAATAAAAAAACAACCCTGAAAACCTGCTACATTTGCACCAGAGCCATGGTACGCTGAGGTGTCAGACTTGCTAATCATCTTACCACTGCGGTATTCACCTTCTTAACCAAACCATGTGCCTTCCTCCCCTTAAGTGCTGCAGAGGGGATTTGTTTGGACTTATCTGACTTTCATGAAGTGAAACTGCTTACTGCAGGTTCCAGCAAGATCTACAGGAAAAACATGTCCCTTGAAACAGAGCAGGAATACAGACGACTCCTCTGTTTCAGTTGAGACAACAAGCTCCATTCTCTGTGGGAATGTAGTGACTCTCTAACGATCAATTAATGTTGAGCATGTATCATCATATCCATTCTCCAAATGAAGAAACTGAAGCATGAAGGGTAAAAATGTCCTACACCATTTGAAAGGTCCCGTTCTCTGATCACCTCAGAGCTATGATTACATAATCACTACATATCTACCTGCCTCATTTTCCAGCCAGTTTGCTATGATGCTTTTTCCCCTTGACTATTTCTCCCCCATCTCCTTTAAGTTCTCTCCTCATTCATTTCTTCCTCCTTTCCTAACACACTCTCCCCCTCCTTGCTCCACACTCCTTTCATATGCTATACTGCTGCACTGCTACAGAAATACCTCTTCCTGGATATTTCTGCTGGAGACTGCACAAAAGGAATGTGGCTGGGGAACCAGCACTCTTGCCTTGAGACGCTATGCAGAAATATGCAGTAGAGATATGCAGAGATCCCTACAGCTGCTGAGCTCTCAAACCGGCCTTCATTCTCAGTGGGATGCACTAGACTGTATTTTAGCTCTGCACTGCTCAGAGTGCTTGAGAAACTGAACTAAGAGACAGTACACAGTGAAGAGACTCTTTTGAAGGGAGACTTCGGGAGAGAGATGGTTCTTGAATAGGAAAAGGAGGTTGTAAAGGCAAACAGAAAATTTAGTGTGACTTGTTCTTCCCAATGAACTTCTAAGGTTAAAGCATCACAAATTCCACTTCTGCACCTGTACTGCAGCTGAACATATTTACAAAGCAGTAACATTCAAAACAATGCCAAAGTAAGAGCGGAGATATATGTAAAGTATTTAGAAAGATGTGGTTTTGCATAATAAATAAGAGATGGGTTTGCATTTTTAAACTGTCAAAATCAGTCCTTCAGATAAATAATACCTTCCCTCCCTGGCCTTGGCTATTGCACATTACTAATTAGACACAGTAGTTTGTGGTTAACATCCTTCCCTGCAGATTTATTATTAGCTTGTATATTGTTTTCAGTAGAATTGTGCTAATGGTAAGGTCTGCTGGAGGCCAACTGCATGAAGCCACTGGGAGGAGAAATCTGTTTGCCTGTCAAAACAGTGGCTATCAATTAGAACTGTAAATGTGATTCCTTTAAGTGTCTTGGATGGTAGCAGAGATTTCCAGTGATGGATTAGGGAGCTGAATCACTGTCATATTGTACTCAAGGAAGCTTTCAAGCAAACAGCTGTCCACAAGAAAAAAAATTCACCACTATTTTTGAGCAAATCTGGAAGAATCAACCTGATCTGCATTTTTGTGATTTTTCCAGAATCCCAGCTATAGGGCATTTTATGTGGCATACTGACAAAATTGGTACTACAGTATTCTGGGGTTTGCTTAGGAAAACTTGGCTTAAGACAGCTATAGCAGCAGGAGAAAAAACAATGAAGTTGTTGAAAGACATGATGCATCAAAAAAGAACCAGTGAGATGATGCAATTCTGCCGTTCACTGATTTGGGATGCAGCCCTGGCACACGGAAAGCAATTTCCCCTTTGATACAAGCACCCAGCTCTCATTAGCATCAATGAGTTGTGTGGACATACTGATGGGAATATATTCCCTGTATTTTGCAGGAAATTAACACCACTCACTCAGGAACTGAAGGAGGCACTGTCTGTCACTCAGGCAGCCTCTCTGCCAGTTAATTAAGCAAAAACCTCTGCCACAGACCTCAAGAGGAAGCTCTTCCCTGTTCTTCTTGGTGGAGCAAAACTGACACAAAGCAAAATGTCAGGAGCAGGAGCTGGGAAGTGGTGATGTTCAGGGAAGATGTACTTCAGCCTGCCTTTGCTAAGATCTTCTGCCACTAGGATTTGTGGATTTTGTAAATAGCTATTAGTAATCAAATGGATTAGTTATAGCTGAGTTTAAGCTTCAAGAACGATTTAAGAAAGTATTTTCAACTCATACATTGTGGTTTTTGGTTACTGGTTATTTTCATTAGAGGTGATCTCAGATGGCATGTATAAAAACAAGTCAGCAAGACCGCTAAACCCTCCAGGACTCTGATGCTCATTTCATGCCAAGAAAGTGACTAACCAATATGAGAAGAACAAAGGACTCCACCATACTCACAAAATGTGGCTCTGGCAGCTGAAGGACAAGATTTCAGGATGGAGAAGGTTTCACTCAGTTGCTACATGACAGACTCTCTCTTCAGCCTGGGAGACACGACTGAACGTATTAAAAACCTTTCCTCAGTACTACTTTATAGATAAATATCAGAACTGACTGAAATTTTTAGCCAATTACATGAACTACACAGCTCTGTCATATCTGCTTTCAATAGCATTGCGCATGAACTATGTGCCAGAAACTTACTTTATAAGGTTTCAATGAAAACCTGGCAACCACTTCTGTTTCTCAAATCTTAAAAGCAGTAATTCTGGCGCAATCAGACAGAGAAATACATTTGACTGGATAAGGCCAGAGAAAATTGCCAGAATAGTGCTTCAAACCACGAAGTAATTTTATTTTGCTGGCTATTACAACCACGTAGCTTAAAGTTGCACAAACAACATAAGCAGCCCAGATTCTCAAGCTTTTTTCTCCTTACGTATTTCTTGCCTTTCACACATTGACTCTCTACCACAGATATTTATGCCCTATATTTAAGAGAATTATTTGGTATTGGTGTTCGTATTGCCAGCCTGTTAATTTTCACGTGACAACACAGGGGAAAATCTCTCTGCTTTCTTGTACAGCAATGCTTTGCTCATCACGCAAAGGCTTTGATTTCTTTTCCCACTACCCCCAGAGCTCCATGTCCTAAGGTTATATTCACTCATTCAACTATTTGCAATATTAACCCACCAGGAGTAATTTTACCTAGTGACCAAAATGAGCACAGATACCTTACAAATTCTGCGCATTATCATCTCAGCATAAAAAAGATAGTCTGAAAAGGAACTTAATTATGGGGGTGATAAAACAAATGCTAAATTCAAAGCCCACAGCAGCATAGAAGGCTGAAGAACACAGACGAAGACTGTCACTCATTTCATTAAAACTTCTGCCACAGGAGCTGCCAGGAGGAAACAGTATCACTGCAGGAATAAAAACTAAATGGTGTTGATAAGAAACTACTCCTATAAAACAACTACTATATTGTTTCCATTTCTGAATTTGATAACTCATTGTTTAAAAACTACCTTCACAAGCAGAGGGGAGGAGAAGCCACTCTGCACATCTTGAAAAACACGTTTTGGCCACAGGCCCAAAAATTTACTGTATAAAAAACCCCCACAACTGTACGAACACAAATTTCACCACACAAGTGCTCACAGTTGATGAATTACATTTAGCTCAAAGTACTTCATCTGTAAAACAAGCTAGAGACCTGACTGTGAAACAACTTAAGCATCTGCATTTCAATTCTTCTGGCTGTATCCTTGGTCTTGTATCATGGGAAAGAGCGGAAAGAATTTATCAACTATATACCACTTATTATTTGATGGTTTTATACCACTACTACTTTAATTTTATTAGATAGAACATTTAAAACAGACATTTTTGTTAATAATTGAGTTGTCTCTGTACTCTTGTATTATTGTTGTGCATCTAGACAATAGGACCAAAGATGTACGTAGATTTGGATGAAGCTGCATTATGGATTTACAGTGCCATGATGCTGTTATTTGGTCATGGTCTTACAACTAAAAAGCCTAGTTGCCTAGCCTCAATTTTGCTTTTCTTCTCATGTGGGTAAATTTAACCCTTTTACCCCATTCTCTCCAGTCATACAATTTCCTGCCATCTTCTGCCTCACTTGTACATAGCCATTCACTTGTACCATGGTCTCTTTTCCAGCTGCTGCTGAATAGACAAGTATCACTACAGATATAGTCCACTGATCCTTGGAAAAAAGAAATAACAGGATATTGGAATGTAAAGCAAAAATCATGGTCCAATCCAAGGTCCAATTTCAGTAACTGGAAAGCTGTACACGTAGAAAAAACATTCCCCAAAGTCCTCGCAATAGCTGGAATTAAGAACTACATCTTTCATGCTATTAGACATACTTCCTCTAGCAATTAGTTGGTATATTCTCTAAATAAGCAGAGTAGTGAAAACCAGTTAATGCCCCAGCACTGCTATTGGAAATCTTTAACAAAAATCTCTAGCATTTAGCAGACTGGTTGAAATCTAGTTCCAAACAGAGGGCAGTGAGGATTTTGTCTCTTATAATGTGGCTAATACTGTCTGAAACTGAAATGAAAAGGGGAAGGTGAAGAAATGGAGGTACTTAGTGGTTCTCATCTTGCTCAAGATATATCCAGAAGGTGGAATGGAGTCTGAGAATCAGAATGCCTGCACAAGGGAAGAAAGTAGACAACAGATTTGACTGCGCTAAGGTGAAAAATATCTGCTTTTTGTTGATCTGAATAAAGAAGAACTCAGATTTATTTAGGCTTAAACAAAAAAAAGACAAGATAAATATACATGTGGGAGGACCAAACATCAAATATCTGTGTGAGTTCTGTTGCAGAGGAAGATCACTAGGGAAGAGAAAACACTAGAATTGAGACAAATGTCCAATATCACTAACGTCTGTGCATTAAATATCTTGATCTGCAAGTCAATTTTATTTCTGTTAGCTGCTCTTTTTAAAAGCCTATTTAGTGGACACCACATTCCAGTTTGTCCTATCAGCACAACTAGTCAAAAAATAAATGAATACACCGAGGCCTGAACAACACCCCACCTGGGAAATTCCTTCTCCTCTTTCCAGTAGTTGCTGTCCTGAATTCCAGCATTGCCTAGAGAAACATAGCACAGGCTTTTCGTGATCTTGTGATTCCAATCACAGCACGTGCTAAGGAATGGTCATTTCCCCGAGCCAGAAGCAACAGAGGAAGGTCTATTTTGTTCTAGCCCATCTTTTTAATTCCCCCAGTAGATGCAGTGTTTACCATTTTACAGAACAGCTGCTCCAACAAAATGCAAACACTGTGTTTGTCTTGTGGTATTCAAGTTATTGCGCCAGAGAAACTCCGTGTCTCCTTGCAGCAGGATATTTCTCAGATGCATTGTTTTCCCAAACGTCAAACACAGAGAGAAAACTGGTTGAAAATAATTTCATTGCAACTTTATCAAGACATGGAGAAGTCTTTCTAAAAGGAAAACCACTGAGATAAATCAGAAAAGGCTTCTCTTATCATTATTAAATAATAACTTAAGCACAGGATTAAAGTTAGCCAGATCACTTATGCTATTAATGACTTGATTTTTTAACCCACCTTTATCATGTCCCTTGATGTTCCTGATATAAAGCAAGCTCTTAGACCCCTTCTCTCCTGAATCATAGTCCTTTGCAAGAAACTGACACACTCTTCTTTTTCTGAACCTTACACCTAACCCCGAATGAGGACCCCAAAATAACTCAGCAACCTGTATTCATAAGATGTCATAATTCCTACTTAAATTCCTTTGCTTACTGTCCTTCACCATTAGCCTCTGGGCCCTTTGATAGCCAGGAAGCAGTGCTGTTCTTTGGGCTCTCCTTTCAGATTCAAACCTAAATATTAATATTAAAATTATCTCACCTAGACCTTCACCACGTCTAAGCCACATCCTTGTCCTTGTGCAGCATCTATAAAAGTCAGCTGGCACATGATTTGCTCACCCTTATTCTCACATGTGCCCTTCAGGCCACTGGCAACTGTTTCAGGCTGGAATCATGGCTGTCCACTAGAATGCTCTTCACTTCATACGTGTTCATCATGCTAAGAACAGCTGAGATCCTCCACCTTGGGACTGACTGGAACATTTTCTTACTTGAGGACCAACATCTGCGAAACACACTGAACTTGGAGAACTGTCAGATCCAGAGTTCAGTGATGTTCAGAGAAGAGTATTTTCTTCAACATTTGTATTTGCATTTTTGTGTATGCGGTAGGAGACAGAGAGGGGAGAGAAAAGGGAGCTGATGCAGATAGATATTACAGTCAGAAAGCATATGATAACAACCACAAAGAGGTTCAAAGCTTTGTAAAATTTCTAAGACGAACTACATAATAAGGTAAGTGCTTTAAAACAGCACTAATTTTAAAAGTGCAAGCTTTAAGTCATCAAACACTAAGACGGAGAAGGATGAACTCAGTCGGGTAACTCAGTGCTGAATAAGAACCAGTCTGGCTTCTCTCATGAAGTCACGATCATGTGAATTGTGTGATTTCCCCACTCTGCCAACAGAGCAAAAGTTTAATCCATGTAAGTAAGTTAATGTATCAATTTCTATGACTCTCTGAAGCTCATTAAAGCCTGCAAAAGCAGTGAAAACCCGATTCTTTCAGCAGGCTTTTGCCACCAGTGTGAAACATGCTCCTCCCCCCAGTCCTTCTTAATTTTGCTGACATAGGGTGATTTTCAAAAGCACAAAGTTTAGCCTCCCAAAAGCTGCAAAAGCTGTCAGTTCTCCTCTGCTGCCCCACGTGCTTCCTGAGCTTTTGCACCTAAGCAAGAACAACTTTTCTCCTGCAACATCTTAGAAAAGCAATTCTTAAGAAAACAGTGGCACAACTGAACTGGAATGGATAGAACCCTGTAGCAACAGATTCTTCTGTACTTGGGAAGAAGCCTCATCAGCAAAACAGCAAAAAAGACAAGAACGGATGGCAGAAACCTATTTAGCTGCCTGGATCCTCACGGTTCTGATTCAGACTTCCTCCTGTTTCTACCCATCACCTCCCTCAGAACAGATTAAAAACAAAAACTCAGCACTGTTGCTCGCACAACAAGGTTCAGCTAGCTCCCTCATCACCTTAAGAACGTGACAGCCCATAGGGTTAGGAGAAAGCCTAGAACTCTATATAAATCAGAATTTGAACAAGCGAAACTAAGGTCAGAATAAACAAGACTGTTCTGATTTGATATTAACTGTACAGTAGAGCTTGCTTTGTGCAATGAGCAAATTACACGTGCCAAAGTTGAAAAGCAAATATAATATAGTCATAACCTTTTGTTCCCACTTACTTTTACTTCATGAAATTCTTAGAACTCATCTGAACTCTTACCTAAAAACCCAACCACACATGGAAGACCGTATCTTGTGCATTAACACATTGAAAGGATGCTACATGGCTGCTGACCAATTTTCTTTTCAGCAACCCCCCTAGGCAGAATGTGTTCACAGTGGAAACTCCATCACTCCACTTTTATGCAATGCAAAAAATGTCCCTATACAGTCTGTAATGATCCGTTTGATACTGAAGCAGGGCAGGCAGACTTGACTACATTCCATAAGTGTAGCTAGTATTTCCTGCTGCTACTAACTCTGTGGTGGTGTAGATTTTTCAAGAGCTGCAGACAATCAGCTGCAGTTGGATAAAGGAGATCAGCAGTAGCCACTAGTGGGGACCTATGTCCCAGTGCTGTCCCAGGAACATATTCCTTCCAGCTACCTCATGCATCACTGTGCTTTGCCCAACGCCACAGTTGCAAAAAAACCCCAAACATATCCAGATCTTCCATTACTATAATCCCGGTATCTCACCTTTACATCTCAGCTCTGCAGCCAGTAACACTTGCGAGTTCCTCTAATTATTATTGAAGCAAAGGATTCAAATGACCACCTGCCTGACACATACATTAACCCATTCTGCACAGCTTCAGCCAAAACATGGCTCAGCACTCCAGAAACCGGGATGAGCACAATAGCACTTGCATGAGCAAGCACAGGAGAGCATGGCTGCCAGCCAAGCACACAGTGTGGCTACAGCCAGTGACAAGCTCTACCAGCTCCAACCAACAGCAGTACATATACAGGCACCTCAAACCAAGCAGTGCGCACACAGCCCAGCTGCAGATGCATCCCTCTCAAGTCCCTCCTGAATTGAAACCAAACCAACTAGCCCAAAGCAGGCTCTGGGACAGCCTAAACTAAAGCATTGCAGCTGTGAAATGTCTCATGGATCTTTACTGACCTTCAGAGTTCAGCCTGT
>JAVHNF010065350.1:164318-174426 GCA_034783455.1 Micropsitta finschii
TGGTTGGTTGCTCCTAAACCTGCTAACTGGGTACTTCCTCCCTTCCAACATCCTGATGCCCTATGCCAACTTCATGTTACAAGAATTACTGAAATAGAAAATCTGCAAAGCTGCCTTTTACTTTGTCTCGAGGTAGAACTCATACTCTGCGCTCTGTATTCCTGAGCAAAATACACATTGATTGGTTAAAATGCAGCTCAGGAAGCCATATTCAAATTCTTGCGGGCACGACCTTAAGCCCTCAAGGATCTCTGACCATAACAATTAATACAGAAATACCCACTGTACCATAGCTTATATGGAAAGTCTTGAATTCAAGTTTTATCCCTCATGTAAGAGATTGGTTTTAGAACAACTAACAGCAGTTAGAGTGAATGAAGGCTAAATACACTGCCACAGTGCTCAGTGTTCATCAAGAGTAATCTTTGCTTTCTAGGACTTTTTCTTGCAGAAGGCATTTCTTGGGCAAGAGGAAACAGACACTAAGAAGAAATATGCCACCTCCAGAAAAGACCTGGAGTTTACTTTGTATTTTAGCAGGTGTGGCATGCACAGAGGACAGTATGAAACAGGCAAGTACACATTTAAGTGGACATGTCTTAGGACTTAGTGCACAAAGTTAAGCCTTACAGACAAGTACACTGGCTTTTATTTTTTTTTTCTTTTTTCTTAGCAATGGCTTGAATGATATTTCAACTTGAAATGAGCATGCAACTATTTCACAAAAAGCATGATCCTTGCAAACAGTTTGCAATTTCCAGTCCTTTTAAATAGTCAGAGGGAACTTTCTGCTCTGATCTGTTAAGTAAATATAAATCTTGTTATCCAAGTTCAGTAATGAGAGTGAAGGGTCTATTCTTCACTGCACTTGCATACATCTAACGTTAATGAGATTTATGCATGCATATTAAGAGGAGAACAGATGCTTAATTAAACAAATAAGCCTTTAGCAGGCAGTCCACATGATCATTTTTTGTACAAAACCCCCTTATTTTCTCTGGTTTAGTGTGACTACAAATGCAGCCAAGGAGGAAGCAATACAGCGGAGGAAAAGAAAAAGTCACACATGTAAACTGAAATATTTGTCTTTTTTACTTTAAAATACTTAAGAAACTTGAGATACATTAAATTGATTACGTATCTCCTCCCCCTTGTTCTCTTGTGGTCTTTAAAGGAAACAGGAGTTTTATTTACTAATTTATCTATTTGAAAGTGGTAATTTCCTTAAGCAAAAGGAAATCAAGGCCTCTAAATAACTCATCTGCCTCCTCAACTGATGCCGTCTATCAAAGACACAGGCATGATCTCAGATCATTTTGCTATTGAGGACAAAAAGTTAAAACATAATCTAGTCCTTTCTCAATCTATCCATGCCCATACTGATTTCCAGCACTGTAGGTACATACACACAAAGACATTAACAAGTTATACACGCTGCCTCTCTCCAGCAAACCACATCTTTACCATTTGCTCGTTCCTCATTATATTGCTAACTTTTCTTCTACATGCTCAAATTCTAAGGGCACACAGACCACAAAAAAAATCTCTCCATAAACTATCATAGTGCTATATTTAATGGAAGTCAATATCTGTATATTATGCTATCTACTCTGCAATACCATTACAGGCTCAACAGTTCTGGTTGTAAAAAGTATCATTCTGAGCACAAGGCCTATAACAGTAATAATGAAAAAAGGGTCATTTCTGTCTTCCAACAAGAATGAAAAATTAAAATCGCTAAGGCACTTAGCTCAAAGGAAAATTGGCAAATTAAAGGGACAAAAATAAAATATTCATGGCTCATATTGTGAAATGGAAGGTAAATAATTTAAGATGAACTATTGTGTGAGAAAGCGCAATCTTTCTGAAGAAGAAAAAGCAAATGTAACAATACACGCATACAGATTCCTGCTTCCTGGGCTTGCAGTTGCATGTATATACACACAAATATACAAGTCATGGTTGATGTGCAATATTTGTGAGGAACAGACCTTTTCCCACCTATACTAATTTTGAAATAGTTGCTGCTAAACTGGTGAAGTCAATTTGACAAGAGCTGCCTTATACAAAGAAGGTTGGTGGGTTTTTTTCCCTGAATCCAGCCTAAAAATGAAGACTGATTGAGAGGGTGTTCTCCAGTGCACTCCAGTTCGGCAAAAGTCTCTACTCTGAGTGACCAATTACAAACTTGCTCTTGGATTTTCATACCACAAAAAAATTATTACTTCAGCCTACCGGTCTCTGCGTGGGGGAGCTACCTATTAAAATGCCATTGGTGTGGCTGCAGTCCATTAGCTAACTTACCTTCATAGCCATAACGTAGAAAGGGCTGTCCAGAATTTTTAACAATCACTGCCTGGAAAAGGTAGTGAGAGTGCTATAGACTTACGTTTATTATATGCCAGGACTGTAACAACTGCTATGGGATTAGGATACAGAGCGGCACCACACAGCAGAGGTCACACTTCCCTGGTGATTTAAAAGTTCAGTCTTTCTCTAACTTAATTTAGAAACCAACACAGAGCCTACCTTTGTAAGAAATGACATTTTGATAGTATTTCAAGGCATGGCAATACCCACAGATCACAAATTCAAAATCTGGAGTTCAGCACCGAGTAAACTGAGGAATACTTTTTTTTTAATTAACCTCTTGCTTAGATCACCTTTGTGTTCTCGGTGCTAAGTGATAATGCATTTTGCATTAGTGCTCGGCATCAAGGATTTCTAACACCCTGCACCAACAGGTTAATTTACCCTTCCAAACAGCCTACAGAGCTACCTCTCAAGGCTTTTGACAGTTCTAAAGCAACGACATTGCACACTACCTTTCTTCAAAGGCCCAAATATGCTATTTCTCTACAGTATTTCTCATAAAAATACAAAACACCTTCAAAAAGGAGTGCAGGGAAACTCATTTGAGGTCTAGAAGTGTCATCAAGACTCATGGTGCCATGAAAGAATCAGTCAGCTCAATGTAAGAAAAGGGATGACCCAAGAACTGAATATGGCATTGTGTAAACTGGCAGCTGTTATGTATCTGCAGAGAACTGAGTATTCTGTTAAAAAAGAGCTTCCGCCTAGATGCTAGACATTGGCTTTTTCCTAAGACTGCGGTGTACATGTAGTCACAATAATAAAAATATTTATTGTAGTTGTTTTCCTGATATACAATATCAATTTACTTCACTGTTAGATGACATCTATATGTGTGATGGTGTAATGTGCCAGAAAACATAAAGAAGCAAAATATAATACTCTTTAGCTGGTGTTACATACAAACAGTTAACAGAGTGAACTTCTGCTGTTCTTTGGACAGCACATATAGATAACCAGTACTGAGGCAGGCAACAGATGCATCAGAACCAACCAAACAAGAAAGCAAACACTGTGCAGTCTGCGCTACAGTAAAACAGCATTTAGGATTATAAAAACTTAACTGATCAGTAATAACCAACGTCATTTGCATTTCAAATCTCCAGCAGAAGCAACCTACTTTGCTCCAAGTGCCACAGCCCTTCAAATGCTGCAGCCAAGAGTTGCAGTTAATACTGGGTGAAACGGCGGGACTTTTAAAACAATGATTACAAAAATAAAAGCATGATTTCTGGACGGCCTCCCTGAATCACACTCACATAAATAAAGTTTCAATCCAGGAAAAGCTTAGCAGGAAAGCAAGCATTCTCTCTCTTTTTTTTTTTTGTAGGTGTAAAAAAAGACCAGGAACTACAAGTAAATAGCAGCTGAGCAACAGATGAGGCACTAAGTGAAATCTGTTAGCAACTGCTAACAGCTTTGCTATTTTCTGTTGTTAAATTAAAAAAAAAAAAAAAGAAGTCAAAACCCAATGCAGTAGCAATTCCAATATGTTCAAAAATCTCAGATGCAAGAGACTAAAGCTCAACGCTTCTTCTACTACAGATAAATACTTGTGTTTGGTTTTAATATCTTGAAATACTTCGTTATTGATTATAAGGCAGAAACAAGCCAATTCACATGGACATACTATTAAGATAAAATTTGTTAGTGCTGCATATGTGACCCAGCAAGTACAGCACAAAAATCCCACCACAGGATCCCAGCAGCTGCTTTAGCCTCAAATTCTACTTTCCTTCACCATTTACACCTGACTCCCCATCATTCACCATAAACTGCATGTGTCTGAGTTAGCACTGAGCTTTCTGGCAAGATCTTAGAAATATTTTCATTGTCCTTCTAGTCCTGGAGTTTTAACCACAGATGATCATTTCCTCCTTATCTCAACCCAATCTTCACATGGGCTCAGCAAGTCTGTTTCCCTGTTCAGATGCATCTATGCAGCAGAACTACGCAGGCACAGCTGAAATAACTCTGAGCAAAGTAGCCCCACAAATTACAAACACTATGAACATCTCAGTGTGGTGTTCCAGCTCTCTGTAGGATCAATTATTTACATGGCTGCAGTGACTGGACTAGCTTAAAAATCCATGGCATTGGCCAGACCCAGGCAGATATATCCTCTTCCCACTCCTGCCAGTTGCTTTCTTAACTTCTTTACTCTTGGGTCTTTCTCTCCTGTCAGTCTAGCAGGCACTCTGGTTCTTTGTTCTTCATTTTGGTGGTCTCCTGCATGGAAGATCACACTACAACCACACACCACAGATTTCCTTCGCCATCCAGCTTTCTGCTCCCTTACAGTGTTTACATTTCTAATGCCTCCTGTGGCAGGCTCCCCTTCGAATTTAAATGCAGCATGTCAAAAGCTGAACTCATCTCTGTTTCTAAAATACTTTTCTACTTCTTTCTCCTAAGCTACCAAGAGTTAATAGTCACCTTGACGGCTGCAGAGGCTCACAACTTTGTCATCTTCAGATTCTCTCTTTCCTTCCACAGATGTTCTACCAATCAAACATGCCAGTTTCATCTCTACAATGTCATAAAAAGTCTGGCTGTTTCTTTCCATCTGTGTTGCTGAAACACTTGATCATTCAAACCTTCTTACTGCAGTCTCCTTCTCCCTAGCCCTCCTGACATTCACTCCTCACTCTTCCCATCAGTGCAGAACTCTGGTTTGAAAAACAGTTCTTAAATCTAGTATTTAATCAGTATTTGACCCCTCCTAAGTTCCCCCATTAGTTTCCTATTATTTCTTCTAAAAACATCCGGATTAATTGGTTTTGTTTTTCATGTCATCCACAGTTTCTCTCTGAAAACATACCAGACTGGTTTTGTTATCTTGGGGAGGACATATGGTCCCCAGTTTTTCTGTAAACTCACATAGTTTACTCTTGTTCAATCTTTATAGGTCATCACCTTTCTCTCACTTTTATCATGGCTGGGATTCCCTAGGACTCTCACTTTCTCAGGAAGGAATTTCTTTACGAGAACAATTTTATAAATTCTAAGAAGAAACACTGATGAGAACACAGAACCTCTAAAAACCTCCCAGCTGAACTGTTAGTGCCTACAAACAACTCCTCCGATTATTATAACCTGTTGCTTCCATCGCTGTGGCTTTGGAGAGATTTTCAAATGGTGTGGGATAGAAATTCCCATTCTGTGCTGCTATACAGATAAATATTATTAACAATTGCTGTCTGCTGGGAAGACTATCAATCTAAACAAAAAGCAAGCTTATGAAAAGAACAGATGTATAAAGCTTGTGTACAACCAAAATGCGAGATACATTCTGAAAAGGGAATCACTAAGAATGGTAACCTATTGTTCACAGCTTTGCATATTGATCATCAGCAGATTTTCTTGTCGACTACAATTGCCTTTTTTGGATTCTGATGTCATCCCATGTTCCTTCTGGCTCAGGCATCACGCCCCCACAAGTAAAGACTTTGTACTTCAAACTTCGATTCTGCTAGTGATACGTGAAACAGAATACTTATCCTTTTGTCAGATCTCTGTGTCACTCCCCTCCTCTTCCAACAGCCCTATTCATGCCACAGAGTTAAGAAGAATAATGAAAATAGACATAAAACTTAAGATACATGAGAGCTGTTGAAGTCACCCTCCTAATTATTCAGTGTTTTGACTACTCTTCCATGTTAAGCCCTATTTCTTTAAACAGTATGAACACAAATACACGTGCAATGCACAGGTGTGAGTGTGTGCCTCCAGCATTCCTAAAGAGCTCCATTTAAATGCAGACTGGTATACACATGCGCCTTCATCTTATGAACAGTAATGACTACTATAAACATGAAAATGCGGCACATAAGCATGCCTGTATGTTTTTGACAGTACCTCTACAGTGTTCAAAAGTTGATAGGACAATTTTAAGGATTTCTATTGATGATACATAGAAAAAGGTCAGGCAAAACCTTCCACATTAATGTAACACAAACCATTAGACTGCAGAGGACATACCAACCAAAAACTACAATGCAAGCTCATATATCGCTGTTCTAATGAATGTCATTGTAAGTGAACTATCTTGCAACTGAATTTCGTAGTTGACTAGTTACATGTATCTTTGCCTAAGCAATGATTCTGGTTTTGTATGTTTCTAGCTTGTCTACAATACAACATGCTAAGAAAGACCAATGGCCTCCTAAAGCTCATATTAAGTGCTCAGTCTCAGAAGTAACCACATGGTCATACAGACTAATCCTCAAGTGACCATTAAATTTCATTCAAATGCCTTATATTAATTGCAAAAATCTACTTAAATGGAAACACTTTAATCCTCAATAAACAGGTACCAGAGGCAGGGATGACAGCAACCAGAGCCCCTACAACACTCCAGCAAAAACAAGAAAATGACTTTGAGAACTTTGTCTAATACCTAATAACTCCAGAGATTCAAACCCAACAAATAGCCACAGAAGAAATCCAAACACAAGCCCGCAGGCTGTGCAGGGAGGATGGAAAGCTTTTGTCCACTGCGGGCAACGGCTAAAGCTGTGAAGCAAAGATTTCACCATAGCTAGTGGCTATCAGCAACTGCAAATGTTACCGGACTGTTCACGGTCACACAAGCGATCCTGCTCTCTCCAAAGCTTCTGAAAGAAGCAAATAGGCAAGAGAAGAGAAGGCGAAGGTCTGAATGTGGGAGTGGATCATGTATTACTCAGAAATATTCCCCACAAAGCCCTCTTCACCGACACACGATTGTTTTTAGACTGAAACCTTGAATCTTTTCTGACATATGGGAATGAATTTCAAAGGCACAAAAAGACATTTTGTCTGCCAAATGTCTTTTGCCTCAGCTACAAGTTTGGTGTAAAAGTATAAACTGCTTTCTTTTTAAATAACATAAACATTACTTTGAGTCCAAGTGAAATAATTTTTATACTTTATGAGAGTATCAGTTACATGTATCTTTTCTCATTATAATGAGAAAGTGTGGCCGTTCTGCTTTGTACAACTCCGTACCTCAACATGACACCAAAGCCTTTCTTCTTTTTCTTTTCCGGATCTTCATTTTCTTCCTTCCTTTTTTTCTCTTTGATTTTAGATTTGCCCTTTTCCTTTTTCTTCTCTTTTTCTCTATTTTTTTTGTCTTTTTTTGCTTTGGTTTCTGTATCTTCTATTTCAGGGTTGTCTGGATGGGCAGATTCCATGTTTTGAGCTTCCTGACCAGAGTGAGAGCTCTTATCAGAGAAACCATCTGCACAGAATGAAAAAGAAGCAGCAGTGAGGATGGCTAGGGGCCACCAAAATGCAAACACGTGGAATACAGCACGAGTGTCTACAAAGAGCTCAAATGACTCACAACACTTACTCATCTTATTAAATAATTTAAAAAGCAGACTAAACATATCTAGTGAATTCAAGCAGATTTCTATTGCAAATTAAATACAGAGTTATTTTAGTGACTTGTTTTCTAGTTATTATTCCTGAGACAAAAAATCCTGACATGGTAAAACACTATTCTGCTTGAAATCTAGCTTGTTAACCTCCATCAGCTTGAAAAAACTGACATTCTGGGATGCAAACACTGAGAGCTTACTTCAACAAGAGATTCTGGCAACTGACATAACCAACCTACGTAACAAAATCTTTCTATTTTAATGGCTGAACAAGAAATAGATAAACTGCTCTGTCTGGTTGGCGAAGAGCTGTGCTGTTTCTATTTGGGGGGCTCAGGATCCAAGCACAGTTTTATGCTCCATGTTAAAGGAGACATATTTCCAGACTGGGGTCTGTAAGCCCATGGTGACAGAATGAACAGCAGGGTGCTATCAATACACTCTGCCTTGTCTATAAGAGGAAACAAATTTCCTGGTTGGAGAAGGGGGAATTGTAGACAGCTCTGTAAAACAAGCAAGATAATTTTTAATGTAATCTGAAGAAGGCAGCTGCTCCTTGAAGTTGAAAAATATAATTATTTAAGGATTGAGTTCTAAATCCTCCAACCCACCCCTGCCCCGAAGGAGATCAGTGAAAGACTTTACATTAAACCCTGTCAAGGTTGGATGGGGTACTGCAAAGACAGCTCTATTCATTGCAAGACATGAACAGCTTTTAAAATGTGATCAACTTCAACTGGACTAAACCATTTGCTTATGTGCTTTACAAAGTTGGCCCTCAGCAGTGCTAAGTGAAAGTGGCTCCTTCAATAAGTGCCATTAGCAACATACCCTCCTCTCCATCTTCAGGTCCATCGTAAGACTTGTCAATGGCAGCTCGGAAACTCTCATTACACCCCCGACCACGGACCACGTGAGGCCTGGGCCTGTGAAAAGGGAGTTCATTCTTCCTAACTTCAGCCACAGCAGTCTGAAGACTCTCAAGAGAACTGGACTTCTTCAATCCCAGAGTCGGACCGAAATCTCTGCCAGAAGAGTCTGTAAAATAAATAGTTAAGTTTTTATACCAAAACCACACAGAGAAATGAAACTAGTCAGACTTACATTTAATTGTGTACTTTATTACTTGGGGCCTTTGAAATAGTATGCAATCAATGTAATTTGTTCTAAAAATAACATCAAGCTTTACCTAGCTCAGTAGATATCCCTGTTCATACTTGGAGGGAATGGCACATAATTTACAGACCAAACAACAGTGATGGGCAGGCAATAGGTGGCTCACTCTGCATCGTTTTGAAGCCTGCACCAGTGGTTAAGGATGGGGTTACTTCTTCCCCCTTTGATAGCAATGTGTCAATGTGCTAAAGGTCTCAAGAACATTATCCTTAGACTCACAAAACCAAACACTGCTATACGACAAGAGTTTTGGGGTTTAGAATGAATCAGGTTGTATGAACAGTTGATATTTTCAAACACGTTTATCCTGTGAGAAGATATTATTAGTTCTCTCCCAGTCTGATTCAACCTTTTTCTTCAATCTGAAACTAGAGCTATGATATCAACATACACAGCAGGTTTGTCAAGAAACATTTCCAGCAAAGTGCATATTTCCAGCAAAAAACCCATAAATGATGCTGCTGCCTCTTTCCTTGTTTATAAGGCATAAGAAAGCACTTCATACAAAAAAGAGCAAATATCATCCCAAGACTCCCAAATCTCCTCTCTTCAAATGCTTGACTGTCTGACCTTAGAAAGGCATTACATTGTGGCAGCAGTAGTGTTAATGAGTTTTAATATAATGATAGTAGAATAGGTAAAGAAAAAAGTTCAGTGAATACATGCATACCAATCAGTGAAGAAATTCAGAGCTTGATTTAAAAGTCTTTGCAGTATCTGTTTACTTTTTCTACGGCAGAACAGTGAATGTGACATACAGGCACCAAGGAAGAGACTTTGCCTTACAGCATGCCTTCTGTCTTGGAGACAACTTTTAAGTGATACTAATACAAGCAAGAGGATAAGAACAGAAGGCCTTCACATATATGTCCATATACTTTCATGCCTGAAGAGATTCAAGGATCACAGAAAAGAGAGAGCTGTTAGTACTATATGCTGTGATTTTAGCAATTTTAGTGCATGTATTTCTGTGTTACCAGTAAATTCTTAAAAGGAAAAAAGCTAAGAATTGGCACCAAATAGTGACTCATCAGTAGTGCCTGCATGAAGCAATTTACACTTCCACCACCTGCAGACTGATATGTAGCTGAATATATCTGTGTGGTGTGAAGACAAACAAGTTTAAGGAAAGCCTGATTGCTAGGTCATACACTGTAACCTTCTTTGTTCACTAATTGCCATTCTGGAGACTA
>JAVHNF010065356.1:0-18304 GCA_034783455.1 Micropsitta finschii
GTAGGATATGTACACACAGCCATAGTGTAGCTATAGAAAACTGTCTCTTATCTCCCAGTAAATGATGAATTTTGAAATATGTTGTAGCTACATTTTGTGATGTACTTTTTGTTCTGCCTACTTAGTTGTGAAAACTCTGAGAGAAGGAACTGCCCCTACTGCTGTTAGTAAATTCCAGAGAATCTGTCTTGAAAAGAGAAAAATACTATCAGTCTTGCACAGGATCTGTCAAAACTCACTGGCTGTCATAAGGCACTTCAGTGTTTGTCATCACTTGCATATATTTCATATATGAATTGCTATATTGTTTTCATTATCTATATATATATTGCCTATGATATCCTAATGAACCACTTATGAATTAATAAAAGTAACTATGTATGAAGTATCCACTAAATAAGCCTTTAAATGAGTGACAGAATGACAGTATCAGTTGCTGGTTTTGGCTTTTGTGTATTATTTTATAATATTTACATTTGTTTTCAGTTTTCTGTATCATCAGCTCTGGCTGATTATGTATTTTTTATTTATTTGGGTGGATAAAGTATATTTTATCTATTGCAATGATGAATGCTTCAGAAAAGTAGAATTCCTGTCAGCACAGTTTCTACTGCCTGCATAATTGGGTGTTAGGTTCCATTTCGGGATCTATGCATAATTTTAAAGGCAGTAATGGTGCATCAATATATGCCTTTCTTCAGGAACAAATACAGGTCTTGTTCTATCGGTGGGAATAAAGGTCATCTCTATGTAACCAGTTGATTTTGCTGACACAGTGCAGCATAATACAACTGTCATGTGTTTACCCAAATATCTTGGTCAGAAAAGCAGAAAAATTGCAGAGAAAATCTATAAGGAATGTTGCAGCAGTCTTAAATGTGCCTTCAGTAGCATTTAGCAGTGTCTGTAAGCTAAACAGCTAATTCCAGTCCTAACATATACTTCTTTGGCACCATCATACATTTATGTCACAGAAATATGGACTTCACTGTTAATTATAAAATTACAGCACCTAGTGGATTAAAAATTTTAAAGAAAAGAAAATATGAAGATATTTAAGAACCTGAACATTCCTTGAAAGTTATTCTTTGGAATGGCAGGTTGTTTTTTAGGATTGAAGAGCCTCATGCAACAAAGCTCTAAGATCCCTGTTTCTTTTCTCTGAATAAGCAGAGTGCTCGTAACAGATGGACCAGCAATATTAGCATCCTTACTGAATTACTGACAGTAACATTTTAGAGCATTTATCTCCAGGACATGACAAAAACACCTCCAAGATAACTGATGGAATTAAAATTATTCACAGTATAACTCGTTATGGTGTGGTATTGACATTGAATCAGAAATGGGATAGCACTGCCAAGTACTTTCATGTACGCTGTTGAAAGCTTACAATCTCACAGTGATCTCCTCACCTCTGTAGAAAGGCCTCAGTGCCACATTTTCCATGGTTAATTCGTGTGAAGAAACAGTCTGAGACTGAGCAGCTCTTGGTGCTGTGAGTGTGTGGTAACCAGAGCTCTACCTTCCTGCAGCAAGGAATGTGTAATGTTTTCCAGGTTACTTCCCAGCTGCCTCACATACAGCATGGAAATATCCACTGTCTGTGCATCCATTAACAGTTCTCACTCAAGCAGTGAATGCTGGACTGTGTGAGTTAAGAACAGGAAGCATAGATGATAAGAGCTTCTACTGAGTTTGTGTTGGAAGATCATTATTAATATCTTGGGCTAATTAAGCTAGCAAGCATGTTCTGGTCCTTTAGGAAGCTGTGTTTTTCACATATGTGTCCCGAAACAGTACTAATTTCATTATTAGTCTAACAGCTAACAAATCATTTAAATTGTGAAGTGTTCTGTTTTCTAAAAAGCTGAAAGCTTATTTGGCTTTTGGAAACACAAAATTGAATAAGCAGAAAGCTTATTTTTAGAGATTTTTCAGAGACTACATAAAGTGAGTCTACTGTCTATTTTTTTACCTGATTTAGAATATTATTGTAATCCATGGTGATAAAAATTGATTCTGTTATGTTCTCATTTGTTAGATGATTTAATCTAACATGTTTTACTGTGCACCGAAATGTGCTGAAAGGATTCACGATTCACCTTAGATCTTATCTGAAGACACAGTAATGAGCAGCTGAAGAAAAGTAGCATTTTAAGGTACTGTATCTAATTCATAAATGAACATGAGTATAGTGTCAATATTTTCACCATTTCCAAAACTGTAGCTCATTTAGGGAAAGATTTTCCTGCTTTCGTTTTCAAATTAGCAAGGTCTTCTTGCTCTCCATTGTATGCCTTCTGACGTTCTTTTTCAGATAAATTAGTTAAACTTCAATTCTTTCATTAGATGTCAGTATTCCTTGGAAGAAAAAAATAATTTAAGCATGAATTAAAATTATTTTTACAGATACACAGACAAGGGTAGATGTGCCTGCATGAACATGAGAGTTTTGAACAGGAATTTCTCCCATGACTCCAGGATGCACACTGTGTAGAGAAATAATAGAGGGCTCAGAGCTTCTTGAGCTCTCCCTGTAAATTTATGCATATAGAAACCAATTTCTTAATAGAAGATACTAATTTATTTATTTTTTTACATTAGGAATGGTAGCTTGTTATATTTTTCTTACACCTATATACTCTTTAGTCATTAAGATTTCTTCTATTTATAATTTGCTTTAGCAGAATCAGTTGCTTTCTGTTATTATTCTCAGCAAATGTGATGAAACCTATAATAAGTTTTCTTAGTTTTTAGATTCTAAGGATAAATAAGAAGTTCTTCAGAGAAAAAAAAAAAAAAACAAAAAAAAATAAAAAAACAAAACAAAAAAACAAACAGTTCTGAAACTAATTTCTTGGGGTATAATGTAGAACTGCTAACAAAATGTCCAAATAACTGTTTCGTGGAATTCATATTTTCCACCTCTTTCAGGTGTTTTGTCTTTTTTCAGGCACTGTATGTTCTGAGGGGAAAGAACCCACAGCCTAGTTGAAATCACTGGGGATTCTCCTGTTTGTTTTCTTCATATATGAACATTTTTTGTGGGGCATTGTGGACATTAAAAGTTGCATGGGCTCAAAAAGAAACATATATGAATTCATGAGATGGAGATTCATTAAAAGATATTAAATTAAAAGTCAGAATCTTTGGCTCACAAAGTACACAAGTTGCAAATTATTGGAGTCCGGAAAAGTATTTCGGAAGTATTAGTACGTACTTGCGTTTATATCCTCTTCTGTGATATCTTCTCTTAGCCCCTATCATAAAGAGAATCCTGGTCTAGGCTGTGGTTGGACTGCCTGTTATTATGATACCAGGGTTTTACTTGTGTAATAGCTTTGCTCACATGCAAGCTTCATCTGTGCTTCATCTTGGCTGTTTCTCACAGAAAACAAAGAATGAGATATTTGTAAGAGATGCAAGGCCTATTTGGAAGGATCACCATATGAGTACAGACTCACTATCTTGACATTTTTGACCCCTGATCTCTCATATCTGAGGATACACTCAGATCCCTCCTTTATATTTTCCCAGTTGGAAATCTCCTGTCTGATGTTTCTCTTAGTAAACCTTGAATCAGTGACATGCACCAGCTGCTGCTCTAGTGCCTTCCCAGCCCCCTTAGAAAAACAGAAGGGTTGCCACTCTAATTGTAGAGAAACAACAATTAATTTATTTTGTTGATCCATCAGGACTTTGTTTTTTATCTTCTTGATACATAAACATAAGCAAAGAAGAATCAACATGTTTTGTCTCCAGATACCTCCTTATGCAAATGTGTGAATCTAATTAAAGACCAGGCAGTACATTTTTACAGCAATAGTATCTGTTCAGTTGCTACGCATTCTGTTCCATGGCAGAGTTGTATGCCATAGTAATAAATAGTTTCATTGATTGCCAAAGAATAAAAAGGAAGTCCCAGAGTTCTTAATATAATTGAAATTTTCCTATAGATTAAGAAGAAAATATATCAGCTTGTAGGACTTAGGTTGTTGGGGAAGATATCAGTCTATGTTCATGTTATTATTTGCTCTTTCTAGTTCCTCTTCTACATTTTTTAACAAGTCTAACAAAGCCAGCATGGTAATAGAGCAAGACCTCTACTGTGAGCTCTTAGTAATGCCAACATGATTTACAAATTAATTTTATGTTTGAATATAATTTTGAAAATGTTTTACTGTTGAAATAATGGCATTATGTCATACAATTATTTCTTTAAAACCAATATGAAGCCTCTTACAAACCAGTTTATGTACAGGAAACACTTCAGGAACAGTTCAGGAACAAAGGAACACACTCTCTAATGAGTTTTTAAACATCTATTGTTTATTTACATGCTGTGCATAAAAGAAAAGAAGTTTTCATTCTGTTGGCCCAAGATACAAAAAGATGTTAGCCATTTTTTATGATAGTTTATATTAGTAACAGCTTCAAACACTTTGTGGTAGCAGTCACTATCATGCTTAGCTTTACAGACTATTTTGGCTTCGTACTACTGTATCTGAAATCAATAAGCAATGTTAAAAAAAAAACCAAACCAAATCCAAATTTCTGTATTTATACACATGCATTAAAATAAATGTGAATTTAAATCAGCTTAAACAAGACTACTCAGTGTCTGACTCTGCTAGACACTAGATAACAAAGGTAAAGAACACTTTTCAAAATGACGGATGTTAGTTATTTCCTGTCATCCAAGTCGTGAACTGGAAATAGTATGCTAATGACATGGGGATTTATCTCTGTTTGTTTCTTTAATTTGTGAGAGGTTATTTGACTTCAGAAAGTGTGCAGGAATTTATTTTAATTTTTTTTTTTAATGGGAGGTTTTGTTCTTTTTGTTGTTTTAAAAATCTGAAAGTAACAGCTGACAGTCCAAAACTAATTAAAGTGATTTAGTAGATAAATTAGATTAAATGCTTTGGATCATTTACCAGCAGTTCATCCATTGTGATACTTTTTAGTAGGTTTGTTACCAAATGAATGTAGTAAAAACCCAGAAAAGCAATTAAGTTTTCCAATCTGAAATCCATCAGCACTGAGACTGTTAGAAAATATCTGAGGTGTGACTCAGGGTGAAATATGGTTCAAAGAGGAACAATCAGACAGCACTAAAATGCAGAATGTACTTTTTGTTAATAATTAGATACATCAAGATAAAAGGGCAGGTGTTCCTTGTCCTGGGACATGTTCTTGTGAACGCATTTTGGTTTTATCTCCCTTTCAGTGTGTTTTGGGATTCTGTTTCTTTCAAAAGAATCATCAGAACTGCTACTGCTCTAAATTGTATCTGAGATGTGCTGAATGATAGCTCATTTCAACCTTGGTTTTTCCTCCCATATTCATTTTTCATCTATGATTTGAAAAAGAATTTCATAGATGACGATTTATACCAAAGCAGATATTAGTAAGGTAGATAGGTAGATGGGTAATGTATTTAAAAGTAGTAGTAAATGTAATTTCAGTATTGTGTTGTTCATCGCTTTCCTGTTTTCTTGATCAGGTACTAAACCATCATAATATCCAGTGGTGCTAGTGCCAGAGCTGTGACACCGCTGTAAGGCTGTTTTACAATTGCAGTTGCTCATCAGACTGGGAAAAATGTATAGAAAACTAATGCTAAAGTAGTGCAAGTCGTTTTCAAAATGAAACTGAACTCAGCCCTGCCCATGACTTCAAATAAAATTTTCCATCATAAAGTACCATGTCATGTTAGAAAGGAATCTTAATTGTGTTTTGATATATAAAAACAGAACTTGGGAGAGGCTTCACACTCCATACTTCAGACCCATGGTCTCTGGAGATGAAGAATTAAAAGTGTTACTTGATTTGTGTTTGTGAACCAAAACCTGGATACAGTAAATTCATGGTGAACCGTGAATTCAGGGAAGGATTGAAACTAGATGATTTTTAAAGTCCCCTACAACTCTAACCATTCTATGATTCCATGATGACCTCTACCTATTCTTCTTGGGTTGCACCAGTAATGCAGTTAAAATGGATTTATTTTGGTTTTGCAGTGATTCTTAAAGATATTATTTATCTCTTCTATTTCTATTTTCTGTTGTCTGCAATGCATTTGGCCAATCCTGTAATTCTGAAAGGACTTTTCAGACATTACTGAAAGAAGAGAACAGTTGATATACAGAAAGACCTGTCAAAGGAGTGATACCACCTTTTTTCTAATCTATCAATTATAGTTCTGAATCCTGTTGCTTCGGACATTTCAGATCTTTTTTAGAAATTCTTGCAGTTGCCAATCAGGGAGGCTCTTACTATAATTTGACAGTTCTGTCTTTAATCTTAGGACTCTCATGGATGTATACTTTCCAGCTATTATTTCCATTATCCAAGGCTAAGCAAAGATTTTTGCTTGCTTTTCAGAACAATTAATAGTTTGTTTCTAAAAATGACAGTAAACTGTGTCACAATGCATTGTAGATGGCTTGGAAGTATTTTTCTAGAACAGTGCTGTGGTTTAACCCCAGTAAGCAGCTCAGCCCCACACAGCTGTTTGTTCAGTGGGATGGTGAAGAGATTCGGAAAGTTAAAAGTGAGAAACAGTGTTTTCATCGCAAGTCCAAAATATAGAACCATACAGTGAAATATGTGAAAAAAATTACCTGAGTCCCAGCCAAAACCAGTAAACTCATGCCACTGAAATTTGCTGTGGAACATCACAAGTTTAAAACTGGAAGAATCACATTATGTGTTAAACAGGCTTCCCAGGAAAATGATAGAATTACTGTCCCTGGAAATGTTAAAAATACACGTAGATGAGGTCTTCAGTGATGTGGTTTAGTGGTGGTCTTGGCAGTCCTGGGGTAATGGCTGGACTTGATGTTAAAGGTCTTTTCCAACCTGGCTGATTCCATGATTATAAACAGTAACAACAATACAGTATTGAATTTAATGAAGTAGCTTTTGAAATCCTAATTAACAAGGCAGAAAGACTAGCACATTAACCAGTTAATGATTGTCTAGATTACTGGTTCATTTTAGCTTTACAAAAGCAGATTTATTGGTTTTTACTTTTATTGTATCCTCCAATATGTTAAGTGATAGAATTAAGGTAGCGCAAAATGGTAGATAACCTTTCATTTTATACCTACCAACCATACATCAGTGATAAATGGAACAAAGGAGAAAATAGCACTCCCTAAAAGTTCGGTTATTTCACTGCTGGTACATCAGAGTTGGAGGTTTATTTTGCTTCATGCCAGTAATATTATGTTACAAAGTTAAATTGAGAAGTATTTGAGCTTTGAATCAGTTCCGCAAATTAACTGCTCTTACAGCATATACATCGGTTGTTTTGAGTAAAACAAATGCTGCCTAGCTCTGTTGGAGATAGTAAATGTTTTGTGAGCAACTCGAAGGCCAAAACCAGAAATACACCAGCTGAAAATCTGCAGGTGCATTTAGCTTTCCATTGGTGAGGACAGCGGACTTTCCAACTCTAGTAGTTTGGGACCTCTCTGAAATCACATAATCCTGGTTATCATCTTGTCCCATTCATTCCTGTCTGCCTTACTATGGTTTTGATTTTAGCAGTTGCTCACTGAATGACTGTTAAAGATAAATCTAAAATCAATATCAAACATGAGGTGAAGTATTAATCTTTAAATCTTGGAGTTGGTGAGAATATATATTCTGAAATCACCATGGATAGAGGGAAGAGAAGATAGTCAGAAATGTTTATTTTTAAAAAGAAGGTATTAATCCATTTTTTTCTTATTCTGATAATGAATAAAATTGAAATTTTGATAGTTTCACAAAATGTAATAAAAAGTTAGTGTTTGTCTCTCAGTTGTGTTCACCTGTCCAGTCTGAGTAATTGCTTGTATCTTAGTTCACTGTATTAAATTTTACTGATTTCCCAACTTCATGTATAGCAGTGAAGTAATTTTCCAATGGAATATATATGGGTGGATTTATTTCACCTTTAAAGAAATAAATATCTAGCATCATAATGGGTTTGTTTACTAAGTTATCTATGATTTTATTAATAAGGGGAAAACCAGCCTAACCATCACAGCAACATCAGCAGCTTCATTTTGACACGACCTTTCAGAGTTTGCTGGGGGAAAAGAACAACTGATACACAAACATTAAACCTCTAAAGGAGGTGTAATAAATTTCATACTATTATTACTTCTGACTTTCAAAGGAATATGTGTGAATTGGTAGACATGCAATTGTCAAACAAAATATAAAGCTACTTGCTCTGAGACTTCATGTTCTTATTTGCCACAGATTTTGTTTATATAAAGCACTGATCCAAATCAAGAAGGGAGAGAAAAGAATACTTATCATGTCCAGTCTCTGTAGTTTTTAATAGCTCCAACCAGAAAAATTGCTCCACTTACCTATAAATAATACTTAATTCTCTGAGTACTTGAATTGATGTGGATCCTTGATACAGTATCCTAATACAGATCTGTCTGAACTGCAGTTCCATAGGGTCATATGAAGTGAAGAGTAAGTTTGCACAACATGATTTGTACTTCTGAACATAGCCACTTGTCTGTGATCTAAGTGGTTCACTCAGGTGAACCCCATTCAGACTTGAGAGATGGATTCCATCTGCCTATTATACACATGACTGAAAAATGTTTCTTTTCTGGGCTGATATTCTCCCTGATATCTTCCTCATTTTTCTTTCTCTTGATCACACCTACAAAATGCTTCTGAACTCAAAACTCCCTGTGGTGTTTATAATGTCATTTTTCTTATGTCATTTGCTACTATGTTTTATAAAAAATACTGATTGTATAAAAATAAAATTGCTTCCTTCCTATCTTTTTCATCACTGACTAGAAGGGCAGACTGTCCTGATTTTACTGAACATTAAAGTCTAAGTGAAACAGTTTAGATTCGCTGTCTATGCTACAAAAACTCAGTGTCAGCTTCCTGGTGTTGTTTTTTGTTTTTTTTTTTTTAATTACAACTCAGCTGTTAAACAGGTTTTATAATGGAAAACTGGTAGAATGATCATTTTTCTCCCCTAAGAAGATGGCAAAAATCAACCCACTACATGAGAAAATCATTGACATCAATGAAAGAAATAGACAATTTGAAAAACTATGAAAGCATGCAGCACACTATTTAAAAGTAGGTAATTAATTTGAAAATACAGTACCATGATATTGGTTCTCTACTGCAACAATTACTAACACTGAATTATTAAAAATTACTAAAATTAAATTTACTTCTTTTTAAGATAGATTAATATCACTAATGAGATGTGTCCTGCATGTGATAAATAATACTTTTTAATTTATTGGGGTTTTCCATTACATTTGCTTAAAATTTTGTCCCTTAATATACAATAATGATGAAATTAAAGAATAACAGGGGTTTTTAAACATTTCAGCATCACAATGCAGAAGGCCTGGATGTGGTTTCTAAGAGTTTTTTGTCTTTTCCTTACGTCCTCTGGGCACTTAAAAGTACTTAAAAGCTGTGCAGTGCAGTGAGTCCTCTAGTACTGGGAAAAATGACACGATCTTCAGATAAGTTCTACTTGCTTGACTGTAGCAGCACCAAAACTTGAGATGAAGAGTTGTTTCCTTAGGTATGCAAAAGTGAGTGAGGAATCAATCTAATTTGGAAAATGTTTAATGGAAACTGTTCTAATACATGTCGTTTGCATTTCACTATTCATTGATGCCCTAAACCATCTTCAGATATTTTTCTTTGCTGCACACAGTGCCATCTGCAACGAGATCTACCTCATTGTGTAAGGAGAAGTCATGGTGTCAGAATAGACTGGGGTTTGGTGATTTACAAATTGTGAGTCTCTTTTACTTCCACAGTAATGTCCTGCTTTTGTCTGTCAGACAAGCTTTCAGTAGCTCAAGTGCAGTTACCTTCTGAACTGAAGAGAAAAAAAAAAGCATACTGACACATTAATATTTTCATAGAATCATAGAATAGGGACATCTTAGGGACTTGTTGTCCTGGTTCACTGAGAAACTCTTTAATATTGGCATATTTTACACTTTTATTTTCATGTAACATTCATATATCTTCTAGTTTGTGTTCTTTTCATCAGAGAGCATCAAACAATTTTTTAATAGTTCCTGTGCTTTTTTCACAA
The DNA here is from genome assembly GCA_034783455.1 of Micropsitta finschii. Lineage (NCBI taxonomy): Eukaryota > Metazoa > Chordata > Aves > Psittaciformes > Psittacidae > Micropsitta > Micropsitta finschii. Next base: position 10,109 of record JAVHNF010065356.1, read on the forward strand.
TCAGTCTAGGTATACTAAAGATCTGTTGTTGCTTACCTTGGTTTACAAATTCTTTTTTTGCATTTGAGGTACAAGGATTAGTTAAATATATGACAAATGTTGCTGTATTTGTTTTCTTGCCTGGAAGAGAAGATTATTTTCCTGCTGGGATCCTTCGTAAAAATGTGTATATATACAAGAAAGTGTTTCTAAAATTTTGGCAAATGCTGGAAAATAATTTGTCACTTGCTTTCCAGCATTTGTGTCATTTCACTTGGTGTAGTTTGCAAATCATATTCTGGTGATGTAGCTTGGCCACTTGGACTTGAATTATTATCAAGCAGAAGTTTTGCTTACCATGAAACTAAGGTGTTTGAAGTCTGCAGTAAAGACAGGGAGAAAACAAAATTTTTTGTCTACAAGTATTTTTCTGTAGGGTAAAATTATTATCTGCTGTTTCATTGACCACCTTTCTATTAACTTGAGTATATTTATTTATTTGCAAACTAATGCTGTAAATCAAATCAACACCGTGTTTGAGTAGACCTACTTACAGCAATACAAAAGGTTTTACATTAATGCTAAAATCTATTTCTGTACAGTTAAACAGAAGGGAAATTATGGTAGGTGATGTATAATGTTTCCCCATCAATAGGCATGCGGTATTTTGTAGTAACTGGAGTTGTTCTGAAATAAGAGCTTTTAGTCTGTACTAGCCACTTGTCAGGTTCCTAAGTAAACTACAACCTAAAGATGAAATATTGGTTTCCTCTTTTTTCAGAGAGAACACCCCAAAACATGAAAGGCATCTTTGTCACATAAACCACAAAATTAGAATAAAGTAACTTTTTGTATAGATGAAAGTCAGATATTTACTGCAAAGAGGCTAAAAAATATTGAAAACATCTATTCCAGAAGGGTGGTCTCCTAAGTTTATTGAAACTCTCATAGACATTTTTATTACCTCTGGGACTGAATTTTGTCAGGCCTCTTTGGGCAGGCAGATTGGAGGGTGAAAAGAGATGGAGTCGGGAATGTCTGTGTTTACAGCTATGCTGAAAGATTCTTCCGTCTCCAAACAGAGCTTGCTCAGCTGTTCCTTGGGGAAGCAGTCTTCCCCCTCTTTCTTCTTTCTCAGAACGGACTTACACTGACCCAAAATACAGCAGCTAAGGCAAGGCAATAAATTTCTTGTCTACTGTTCAGTCACTTCTACTTTGAGAAAATAACAGAATCATACAGTGGGTTGGTTTGGAAGCTACATTTAAAGGTCATCTAGTCCCACCTTTCTGCAATGATCAGGGACATCTTTAACCAGATCATGTTGTTCAAAGGCTACAGTCTAAAAATCCATGCTTCAGTTTGCACACAGCAGACAATCTACAAGTAAATTGAACAGTTAACCTTTTAGTTTCACTTACACCCAGGGTAGGGATTTACCACATCACTATAACATCAAATCAGTGGAAAAAAGCAAGAATGTGAGCTGAAAGCTCTCATACAGAACATCCATCTCCTCTGGCACTTGTGCTACTCACCTTTGGAAGGTGAGAGTGATGGTGCTACACTTAAAGCCAAGACAGTCAACATGAAGGCAATAAAATTATTCATTCATTTAAGGTAATGTCAGACTACTGAATTTACAACTTGGCAGAATAAGGCTGCTAAAAATAAAGAATGATAAAAAAATAAAGAGATTGTGCATTTCTGGGTTTTCAGTTGGCCTCCTCATTCAATAATCTGACAATACTGCTTACTTGTTTACAACAGTCGTTTGCAATTTCATGTGACTAAACTGGTTATGTGCCTGCAACACTGAGCCCAATTAACCTACTTTGAAATTATTGCTGCTGCTATTAAGTGACCATGCGTATTTGCAAATGTTCCTGCTTCCTCCAAAAGTTGCTGTCTTCTGTCAAAATAACAACAAAAGTTACTGCGATTCAGATATATGATTATTGTTGTTGTTATTAAATATTAAAACAGTAAATAGCCTAAAAATCAATTGGAAAATACTTTTCTAAGACCATTCAATGTTAGATACGGTCTACTGCAAATGTTTTCAATGATCATTATATGTAAGTGGCATTTGTAATTTGGTACTTCCCAATATAATAGTAACAAATGTTTGGAAATGAAGGAAGGGAATGGAGATACTTATTAATTTTATAGTTTCACACTCTTCAGAAAATTCTGGATAAAATTAAATAAATTACGTTATCAAAACTGTGGGGAGCCAGAAAATTACTGGTTTGTGAATCCTTAGAGGAGAGAGTAATTACATTGAAATGCCTGTTTTTCTAATTCTTGTTCCGATACTAACCAAAGATTAATCCAACATAATTTGTTAATAATTTTAGACCGTAAATATTCTCCTGTTATAAATGTTCTGTTATTTGTTGATTTTTTAATTTGACTAAACTCTAGATTTAGCTACATGATTCCCAAAAGAAGCCATGGCAAGGTGTTAATATAAATGGACAATGGAGAAGAAATTACTTTTGTATTCCTGTTTTGTGGCTTTCATGCTTCCTCTTAAAAACGCACATTTTGACAGGGTAGAAATTAACAATGTTTATGCTCACGTTGTCTCTAACCTTTCTCATTCTCACTTGTAGGCTAATCTCAGGCTGTTATCATACATAGAAACAGTATTGAAGCATACCCCACCCCAAAACTGAGTCTTAGGGAAAACTGTAAGATGCCAATTTAAACAAATTAAAACATTGCAATCAATCCGGTGATTCATTTTAAGTAAGAAATAGAATCTAGTAAATTGATTCATTCCAGGCTCATAAAGTAGAAAAGCTTATACTCTCTGGTCCAAGAATTTAGGACTTCTTGCTGAACTTGCTGTTTGTGGTTTTAGTATCCTTCTGCCAAAATACAGCATTTATTTTTATAATTCTGTTGTAGCTTTGTGGATTTTATTGTCCAATCACCTAATTAGTTTTGTAAATGAGAGTCTACATTATGAAATTGCCTTTGAAATCCAATCTTCCGCTGAATACCACATATTTACTTTTGCTGCATCATTACTTGTATAATTTTCTTATTTTTTTCTTGGTATGATGTTGTTCATACTAAGTTCTGAGGTTTTTTAGGGTTTTTTTCCTCTGGTTTTGTGTGCCAGTAGCTGTTCAGCCATCTGTTCTGTGGGACAATATTCTGCAAATTTATCTGCAGACACATTACTGTTTCCTTTTTATTTTTTTATTAAGAATGTATATTCATACACTAACCCTCCCCAGAAAAAAAAGAAATCAACCCCAAAAGTATTTTATAATAAGGAAATACAACCAACTTTCTGGAGAAACACTGAATGTGTTGAGCAAAAATTATTGTGTGTCAAAATAAAGAGAAGCATAATGACCTCTATAACATGTTCCTATATGGTTTAGAGATCTTGCAGTCCTAGGAAACATACTGAATTTAATTTCAAAACAAAAATCTAAAAAGGGCACATCAACGTTTTCTGCATTAAAAGCATTAGTAGAAGGATGTCAATTGATCATAGGTTGATTAATCACTTGACACACTTCCAAATTATTTTCTCCATTGTATGAATATTTGTTAAAAAATAGGCGATAAATAGCTCAAATGAAGGTCAGTAGTATATTAACAGAACTTTTGCAGTTGGTTCTTGAAGGAACTTGTTATTACAGGGGAGGTATGGTACTGATAGCCAGAAAATGAGAAATTTCAGGAACTACCTTTGCAACCTAAACCTACAAAACCAAACTCAGATTAGATTTACACAATTCTGAAAATTATGCATCTATATGCCTAAATAATAATGGGAAAGTCAAATCAAAATCTCATAAAAATCTCCTAGGAAAGTAATAAAACTTTCTTACATACACAATGTAGCAATGCATAAACTTTTATTTATCTGTGAACATTAAATTTGGTGTTCTTTAAAATGGAGCTTGTATTTCACATATAATATTTAACATCAATTATCTGGTGCCAACCATACAACAAATTAGTCTGCAGTATTATCCAGATGGAAGATTCCGATTCAAATGACTAAATATGACACACACAGTGAAAAAGTCTGAATATTTGTTCAAATTAGACTTTTATAGCCAATTACTTGACAAGTATTTCTATGATCCTTTGGGATAGGAATGTTAGTTTATGCGTTCAAGCACCATTGAGGAGAATAAAATTAAAATTAGCAGGCAAAAATAAAATTGAAGGGACTGAAAATCCAATGATATCTCATGAAGCAAAAAAGATGGCCTTAGAATTTTGATAGACATAAGAATTACAAATACACAAATAAAATATGTACACATTATCTGATACCCACTGCAAACCAACTGAAAATGAAGCTATTGAGCTGCATTCATGTAACTAAACAGTTATTATTACAATGAGTAATACATAACCTCTAGTAGACCAACTTGTTATGAAAATTCTGAGTTTCTGAATGTATTTTGACAGCTGCCTTTTTCACCCTGAAAACCAGTACTTTACTTCATTCACTCCTTTTACCAGTTCATTAGACTTGAATCAAGACTGTGAAAACTCATGTTCAAGTAGACTTCCTGTGATACTTTACAGAACAAACGTATTAGTGAGTGAAAAGATTTTTACAAGTCCTTCCTTCATTAAAATTTGCCATAGTATGTGTCACAGTGACCTTAAAAGCAAGCCGCTTTTCAACATCAAATATAATAGCGCATCATGACAACTCCAGTGTAAATTAAGGTTTGATATTCAAAGTTACCTTATTCTTTTTCCTGTAATTGGAAGAGATTGAAAAATATAAATGAAGATATAAAGGACTTTCATTTCTGTCCTAGCTATAAAAAGATTTTCTTTTTTCTTTTTTTTTTTTTAAATAGATAAAACTCTGGTGTTTTTGCAGGAAGATCATATTTCCTCTCAAATATGTTAAGCTTAAAAGAAATATTAGATAATAGCTTCCCACTTTCCTGTATGTCAGATTAAGAAAAGATTTAAGCACTTATGCATCATTTGAATGCAGGTGGTGAAATACATCTGATTAGGCAATGTATCAATTAGGAACATTCTTTTTGCTTTAAAATCCAACACATTTAGGAGCAAAGTAAAGTAAATTTTTTTAGATTAAACTAATCAAACATAAAAAGATAAATGACCGAGTTCTTTTCAAAACTAGTAAAAGCAGGTAGCAAGTTGCTAATTTTGTTTCTGGGTTTTGAATAACCCTGGATTGCTTGCAATTTCTTCAACACCCAACTTCTTAATTATTTTTCCCACCTTCCGTTAAGGTACTGTCTTCACAAAATCTTGAACTGAATATGAATGACCATTTGTATCCATTAACTGAGTAAGCTTCATCTTATTCTATGAGACAGATAATTTTCTCTGTTTTAAGAATGCACAGGAGTTGGCAGGAAATACTGATTTCTCATATCGAGTAAATTGATGCAGTTACAACTTTACTGCTGTACAGCAACTGAGGGTCTATGGAAAAAATTAAAAAAAAAATTCTTTCCTCCTAAAATGTGAGGTCAGAAGAGGAATAATTAGGGCTTACTAAACAGGAATACGAAAATAATTTCTTCTTGTGGCTTCCTGTTTCCCAAAGCATATGAAGATCAAGCTGCTTTACTGTGATTCCATTTTGTCAGACAAGCAGCTAATTCTTGAACTTCTTAGTTAGTAAGGAACACTAAAACTATCAACAGATCAAATTTTTTTTCCTGAAATAAAACTAATAAAGTATTTGCATTGGGTTGATCTATTTATTACAGTGCAGCTGCCAAAGAGGGTAACGATCTCTAGGCAGTATGTAATGACAATTGTATATGTTTCAGATAACTATGGAATCATTAATTTCCTGTATGTTAAATGGTGTGCATAACTCTTTATGTTCTGCCATGCAATCTTAGCAGTAATACAGAAAGCAGAACAAGTCACATAAAAATTATTAGCTGGATCAGGCCAGCAGGTCATCTAGCTTAATATCCTGTCTCTGAGCAAAACCAGTCAATAATACTTGGAAGGGATATAAAAAACAGGGCAAATGTGTTTTTTCCCAAGGTACAATTTCTTCAGTTTCCTTTAGACAGTGATACTAGGATTTCCTGAGATGTGAATTCATTATAGTCCCTAGTCTGGTGGATTGGTTTTCTTGCATTTTCTTACAGATATGCATTCTGTGGGAACTTAGTAGTCATTTACTTTTGGCTTTCAAGACTGTGACTGTGATATTATCCATGAGTGCCCTTAGTTTTTGTATTACAAGACATGGGGTAGTCATTTGTTTTTTACATTTTCATCTGCATGTCAAATAGGCCTGGGCTGTTTTTCACTCTGGAAGCCATACCATCCTTTTGATCATCCCTGTTTCTCTTCTGTGTTTCATTGCACCTCTGCAGATTAATGTTACCAGGCTGTGTGGAAAAAATCAGAAGAAACTTTTAATGGTATCATCTGCTCTATTTGCCTGTAATTTTTTACACTCTTTTCATCTAATACTTCTCCACTTGTATGGCAGTTTCCTTCAATGAAAATGAAATTCTGTCCTGCTCTTGAGGATTGCTTATGTGCCCCATTGTCTCCCAGTGCCTCCTCTGAGTCTTCACAATTACATATACCATCTTTCTGCCATTTGAAACCCTCAGCAATCTACAAAGTAGGAGATTAAGTCAGTGATCTGAATTCAGATCTCCTAGTTGACAGCGGAGAGCATTATCAACAAGGCACTAAGCTGGCCTGATAAAGAACTTGTGCATTTTATTCCATAGGGATTTTTTGCCTCGTAATGTAGGAGTTCAGTTACAGCAAGCAGAAGGTTTGTGTACATTGAAACGAATGAAAGCAGCAAGGGTGAAATCTATTTTGTTTCATATTTTATTGTCTGGAAATAGCTGAACTCAACTAATCAATTATTTCATAGATTTCTAAAGTTATAGTCATCAAGGAAATGCTGATTGTATTTCTGTACCATTGTAGGTGTGTGTGATGCCTTATGAAATACTCAGGTCACATTTTGTATGTGCCAGACATAATCCCTAGGAATTATCTGAATTGTATTTATTTCACTTTGATTTTCTTCACACCGTGAACATGAGATAAAAAAATATTTTACTCTCAGGTACTTAAATTGGGGTCCCTGGGATATTCTGCGAGCATAAGATGGATAGAGCAAGTCACGTTTTCATCATTCCCTTGATAGTGCTGCTAAACTGACTTTTTGCCTGCTGAGAGGAAACACCTCCATTCTTGGTAATAAGTAAAATATTTGATCCACTGGTCAGCAAAGCTTTTATCATCTGTATTTCTACAGTTTTCTTTGAGTGATGGAAAAGAAGAACAAGAACAGAACCTGTCCATAAGTTTCAGATCTCTGTGATAGGATGTTTACCACTGTAATTGAAAAATACAAATAGCAAATTCAGGATTCAAACCCCTGACTTAAACTTCTGACATCCTAGTCAGTTCACATCTCTAACATTTCAACTTCTAACTACTCTATTAACTTGGTTTTGGCTAAAGAAGATCCTCCAGCAGTCCATTTCATTCTGATGCACAGACATCAAGAGTGAAAATTTTCATCTAACCTCAGATACTGATGATGTACATGTCTACAGCTAAACTAGAAACCCCCAAGTCCCTTTACAGCAAGTGAAGAGAACTAGGCAGGTTTAGGCAATGATTCACCTGGTCTTTTTAAATGTTTCCTATAAGCTGAGGAGACTTGCATTTTAGGATTATCCATTTCTCTTCACTATTCAAGAGGACTAAGGACTTTCAAAGTTATCTACTCTGTAGATTTTAGATGGCTTGGTCAGATGTTTCATCAGATCTCTTCTACCAGAAGTTGAATGCACTACTTTCCAGTGTTTTCTGGTGTCTTGTTGTTTTGGGTTTTTTTCCCTACTTCTTGTTACTATTAAAAGTGTTATTTATTTCTCATTTGAATTTATTTAGTGATGGCTGGTGCCATTGATCCTTGAGATTAAAATGTTTATTTTTTGTAGAATTCAATAGAATTTAACAGAACTCAGTACTAAGCCAAACTTGTCACAAAATGCAAACAGTGAAAGTGGAAAATTAGAGATAGGAGTGGAAACAGATTGATTCCAATTTACTAGTAGTATAAAACCATATTCTTCCCCTTACTGCTGTTTATTTTCTAATTAGGAAAAGGTTAAATAGGATCATAACAGAAATTTGTTTGCACATGTGGTATTATGAAAATTTTAGTCAATAATATCC
>JAVHNF010065356.1:26172-39955 GCA_034783455.1 Micropsitta finschii
CAAAACTGTTTGATTGCAGGATACTTATATCATATCTTTTAATATTTTAGTTAAACATATTTAACATTTTCTATCTTTTCACACATGAAACTTGCAACTTTATTCTTTATGCCCCATTGAAAAGCATTTTCCTATTTAACACCTTAATTAAAGAAGATTTTGTCAATTGTTGGTTAAGAACAAGAAATACTAGGGACTAACTTTTTTTCTAGAGGCTGGCAAAAATAGGTTGTTAAAAATATGGGGAAAGAGGATATATGTTTATATCCTATTTATAGAAAATTGCTACATGTATCAAAGGCAAAGAAAGTAACACAAGAAGAAATGGTTAGCATATAATTTTTAGTAGATTATAAACTACCATCTGGTTTAATACAATGACAGATCACTTTTCTTCTTAATGATCATGTTTTCCCTAATTATTTTCAGTATGTATTTAATAAGCATAAAAATGGTAACAGTCAAAGGACTAAAATTGTCTGGAATTTTTTGTCTGGACCTTGTCTTTAATTTATTGGTAGACTATGAAGAGATTTTTCTTTAAATATGTCAGGAGAAAAAATTTGAGAATATGCACAATTACTATGTTTTTGCCAATAAAGATTAGACATAATTTGAGAAATATTTGTTGAATACAGTTTGCATTCTTACCAGTTTTTTATTTAATTCCTTCATGATTTTACTTGTTTGCATGCTTTAATTTAATCAACATATCAAAGCAAATTGTGGCATTCAGCCACAAAGCAAAATAAATTCAAGTAGTCATAAAAAACCTGATACAGCTATAAAGCTTCACTTCATCATTGTCACTTGTAACAGGGTTAACATAATGCTGTTCATAATCCCTTCAAGGACAGATTGTTTAACTTCTAGTATATATGGTAGTCTATAACTTCTGACAATTGGATTTCAGGTGGCCCAGACACATTTATAGCGTTCCTTAAGGACACTATTTCCTTTTTCATAAGCAATGCTTTCAGAATGTCCAGTGCTACTTCTTCCCCTAAAACTGATAATGCTCATTTCAGGCAATTCAGTCATAGTCTATTTGTCTGTTATTTCAGCTAGCATTCTCAAGCAGAGCATTTCACAGTATCTTTCCTCTGTGTCAAAATGTTTTTGCATAATAAAGCTTCATGCCATAGCTTAATAGGAGTTTAAATCTGTCTTTTATAGATAGACAACCATTTGACCCCAGTGGCCACTTGCTTGCCGTCATCCAAATATAGCCTTTTAGCTTGCCATTTCCTGTGAAAGGATGATTGCTGAGACCTGGTTTCTTTGACCTGATCCCCTGACATAGTCTCTACTAAGGTCAAGATAAGTTACCCCTAATATCCATCAAGATATTTTCACTCAGATGGTTCCCTATTTGTGTCTGTTCCTGTAATATGTATCTTGTGCTTAAGACTAGGACTCTTCCCATGAAGGCAATTTCCCACCATATATGCTAGGTAGCATATGCTCCTTTACATTGCCAGAACAAAATTTTTCACAGGGACAGTCTGCCTTTTCATGTTCACTGTAGAATGATTTGAAGGACTGTCATTTCCAAGGGTCTTATACCACCTAGCAGATAATACAAAGAATTATATTAGTCGCCAGCAAGTGTGACTTATAGGCACTCCCTAGGCTGAAGTTCAGGCAGTAACACTTGTTGATGTTTCAAAGGGTAATGCTGCCTTTGGAGGAGCTGTCCCAGATTTTTTACAATAATAATAATAATAATAATAATAGCAATAAATAATAATGAGGACTTATGTTCAAGTTTTTACTAATGGCCTATGTGAATGGACAGATTCAGTGGCAGAAGAGAAATGATCTATTCATCTGTAACTTTGTTTCTTCATGACACGTTGTCAGTATATACATTCACAACCCTGCCCACTTCATTCTCTCTGAATTCAATGTAGCTTACAGATTTGCTTATTGATAGAAATTCTAAATGCATGGAACAGCATGTGCAGGAAGGGGAGAAGAAGATAAGGAAATGAATGATGCTGTATATGCATATATCAGTTATGATGGGGTTAAAAAGCTTTTTTAACAGTGCAATATATTTTGAAAGAGAATTAACAGATTATTGTAGAAGGAAAACATAAAAGCCAAAAGCATAAAATCCAGTCAAATTAAAGTATCTCTGGAGTTAATTAGGTATTCAGAATACAAAATATGGCCAAGCATAAAAGACTTTCAGGAGGTCATCAGGATTTGTAGCAGACTAAAGAAATACTGTGTTGACTAGAAAGCTGCTCTAGAGGACAGTTTACTTTTTGAAATGGTTTTCCTATGAGTTATGCAAAAGCAAATGATCAGGAAGTTGCTAGCACCTGTTACCCCTCTCTATCTGCTATTATCTTTTTCTTCCTATTTTGTCCTCCAAATGAAAATTGATCATTTTCTCTTAACAAATCAGTAGGTTTTCCAGAAGGTAGCTGTTCCAAGTACACTCAAGTTGTTTCTGCCTTTCTGAATAAAAATGTTAAGGGATATTTTAAGCTGTGTTCTTCAGCAGCTCCAGGTCTGGAAATCTTTCCTACCCAGCCACTGGAACCCAGGCAAAGACCTGATCTCCATCCCAGTCTGATTGGCATGGCTGCTGCTTTCCCATTTGCTGTTTTAACTATGCAGAGTTCATCGTGTATGCCAGAGGCACACAGGCATGTGCACACATGCAGACCACAGAGAACATTACACAGCTGGCTACACAGTCTGCCATGGGCAAGGCACTGACTTCAACAGCATTTGTCTACAGGACTCACAAAACGGCTGTAGGAAGTCAAATTCTCTTTTCTCTGACTGGTAGAGATAGAAGTTCACTAGTGAAGGCACACACATGGCACTTGCTAGATTTAAAAGGACACGTGCATTCATGGGTTGCTCCTCTCCAGTTTCCTGTTTGCATAGCTCCACCAACACAATCCTCCTCGGTATCCTGGACCCCCATGCTGGCACCCTTCTCAATTGCAAAGTCTAGGTTAGCACTCTTTGAAGTGATGTCTGAAGTTTCATGATAGTCCATCCTTTACTGTGACTGGTAAGATTGGATTCTGTTTCTGTTTGTTGCTTCTGTTACTGTTTTCTGTGGCTGTTTGTCACATCTGTGTTTTGCTTATTGCCTTCCTTTTTAGTTATTGTCCCATTTTGGCAGGGTCCTCAGATAATCTTACTGAAACAAGCATTCCCACAAACTACATGCCTATACCAGTTAGTGTAAACCACCAGGTTTGGTTCTTGTTGCTTGTTTCCATTTGTTGGTCGAGTTTGTGCCTCTGTGTGTTTTGGTTTCACTCTTTTTCCATATCATCCTTTTTGATAAAGTTGTTGATCAGATAATCTTAAGGAAGCAAATGTTCTGTCCCACCACATACCTTCAGAAAGAATTTATTTGTATATTGTATATGTTGTGTTTTTTCTCAACTAAACTACAGATAAGGTGGAGAATTTGATACAGGTAAGATTCTGGAAGTTAAGAAGAACGTAGTAACCTTCTGCTCAAATACTGCCAAAAAAATATAAGCAGTAAATTCAATTTCATGACCTAGCTATTGTGCCTTTTTTACTTCAGTTAAATATAATAAAATATAGAGCAAAGAACAGATTAATATTTTAACAGTTTGCCTTAATGGGGAATAAAAATCCTAAACAGGAACCGTGTCTTAGCTTCTATGAGAAGTACAGTTAAATTCAAAGGGCAAATTCATAAAACGTTACCCATTCAAAATAATTTGCCATTGTAGGTGTTATCAATGTGCCACCCATCATTTAAATAAAAATATTTTGCTATGATCTTTGCAATATACTATTCAGTGGAAGTTAACAAAGACTGGAAGATTATATTTTTTTTTTAATGTATTCTTATCTTTAGTTTGAACTGTGCAAGTAACAGTATGTCTGAATTTTTGTGGACAGCAATTATTCTTATCAAGTCTGACGTGTCATTAATTGGGAAAGGTGACTCATTTATGATCTTTACAGAGATTATAAGAATAGGGAGATGTTCTCTTATAATCTTTTGTTTTCTATAATATGTTTGAAAAGCTGAATGAAATAGTAAATCGTGATACAGTATTTTTGTGTTTTGTTTGGTGGTTTTGTCTCACCTTTGGCACCTTAATAATACTCCTGAATATAGAGAAAAGTTCACCTTCAATTAATGTAAAGATCTCTATAAGGTTTATGCAATTACACTGGTCTAAAAATAAGTTCTGTCTTTCAGTTATTTTCTTTTACTTTGTCTTGTTATCAGCTGTTGATAGAGTTTGCTTTTACTCTTACAGTCACTTAAGCAGAGTCCTTTATATTGATAGAAGACTCCTCAACTGTGACACATAATTGTCATAATTATAATAAATAAGGCACAGGCATTATGACTGGTGATGGCATTCCAGTAGTGTGGAACAGTTTTGGAAGGTCCTACACTTTCAGAAGTGTGACTGCCTCCATTTTTGTTTTCAAAGCTAGTGAAAGGAATTTTGGAGAACAGTTTCTTCACTTGTATCTTGTGGAAGGAAGACCAACAGTTCGATTCAGCTGTGGAAACTCTCAGAACATTCTGACTGCATCTGTCAATCAATCCATTAGCAAAGGTACACTCATCCCTATCACAATAAGGTAAGAACTTACCACTGTGTTGCACTGAAGAGTTTTAGTCATATATATATATTGAGCAATAAAGTCTGACTTCACTATATTGGGGTTTTTTTTTGGCAATAAAAAGACAAGTCATATTGGAAAGCAAATTTGTATGCATATTTGGAAAACTTTTTCATAAGGTAGTGTTCTTGATTGAAAATACATTTTAGTTCACACGGATTAGTTCAGTCCTTTGTAGAACTTAGGAATCATTCAAACTTCAGACACTTTTACAGATACAGATAGTCAGTTTGAGAGCTGAAACAACTTAGACATAACATTGAAGGTAGCTTATAATTTGAGCTACCAAATTGGTATCAAATTGGTAGCTCATCATTTCTGCTTATTAATTTATACATTGAATAAATTAGACTTGTCATTGGAATTCTGGTACTAAATATAGGACTAATTTATTTTTTAAGATGAAAAATTAAAAAATGAACATGCTAACAACATCTCACAATGTAGACTGGACTTGATGATCTTAAGGGTCTTCTCCAACCTAAATAATTCTGTGCTTTTATAAGCTGTCATTGCTACATATGCAACTGTCCTGTCAGCAGTATACAGTGATGGCTGACCAGTACTGTTATTTTTAACCCAGTACACACAATAGTTCACAGAATGGTTAATTTATAATTTTGGAAAAGATATTGGTATCGTGCCTTGCTAAAGGATTAACTCCTTTTATACTCGTGGAATTTCAGATGTGCTAGTTTGGAAAAAGGTATGAATAAGATATTATAGATGTTATGCTATATTAGTAAAGTGTCTAATTTTTATCTTAAAAATGGTTTAGCAATAATTCTGACACTCATATAAATTTTAAATTTACTATAATTAAGATATTATTTTGTATATTAAATAGTCAAAATATCAGAGCTATTAAGTGCACCTGAACTGTAAGAATTTGTGATGTGAGGGAACTCATTGCACAAGTTATTAAATTAAAGGTAGTTTTAGATAGGACCAATTTTGCTGTTAGAGGAGACTGCAAAAGTTACTCTGAAACATGCATATCAGAGTCCTCAAAATTACCTTTAACTACCAAAAAGGAAAGTAAAAGCATATCTAAAGATTTTTGTATTTGCCTTCTGAGCTTGAGATCTCAGTATATTAAGTAGACTGATATGGGGAGAAAAGACTGTTTAGTCTTTTTTTTTTTTTTCTTTTTTTGGCTAGATATTCCTCTCACCCCATAAACTTTACCATAAAGTTTTATAAACAAAGTTATTAGAATGTAAATATAAAACCTCTTTTCGACATATGGAAGAATGAAAGGATCTGCCATTTAAGAAACTGTTTAATTTCCGTCTTATATTTCTTCTCAGCCACAGGTCTATACATTACTCTTCTGATACATTTAAAACAGTTTTTTCCTTTCATTTAATATTAGCATTAATCTCTAATATTAATGAGGCAAAGTCACATAGCATACATTCAACTCTACTTACATGTTAGCTGGAAGTATATTAATCTATTTTAGGGGTTTTGTACAAATTGGAAATGTATTTAAAACTTATAAAGAAAATTCTATCTTTTGCTATCCCTAAAATACAACAGATAAAGATTATTTTTTCTCTTTGAAGATACTTGTCAGAAGTATAAAGCTCAACATTAACAAATAATTCCAAGGGTTTTTTTTAATCTCAAAGACTACTCTTGTGTGAGATATTGGTCAGCTAACTGTCTGCACTGTATTAGCTGTGGTAGCACTGTGTCTCTGCTTTGTAAGATTGAGACATTAAAATGCTGTACAGATTTCAAAGTTTAATAATAAGCAACAAATGCAGCTTAGTGGCATTGAAAAGATTGATTCCAATTACGAAGTTCATGTTCACAATAAAAAAATTTCCTTCGTTTTCCAGCTTAAAATTAACACCTGGGTATTTATGGCTTCATTCTCCATAGTGTTATATTAAAAAGTAATGTCAGTTCAATTTGCACTTTACCTTTGTTTACTGGAATTTATACTGCTATCTTTGAAAGTGGCATATTAAATAACTTGCAAGGTGTGATTGTAGAGTGTGACTGGTGGGGATTTACATGCATCTGAGTTTACGGCTTTGGCCTTCAAAATGACTAGTGATTATTCTTGTGAGTTCTTCCAAAATGTAGAGAGCACTATGCCCTTCACCAAGCAGCAATAAAGCTGCAGTCCTTCAACTATCATCCTTAACCTTTGCCAAAGAAAAAAGCAAATGACAAGGCATTTCTGCAAACACACAGACACACACACACCTTGGATCTTGTATCATAGGCTATAAAATGCAAATCCATAACAGAACTATTGATTTGTGTTCTCTTAGTGACTGCTGAAGATAGAGAAATATATCTGTATGTTTTACTTGCAAAATTAATGAGGGGTTTTGATTTTATTTTCCCCGTGTAATGCAGGAAAAGACACAGACTGGAATAAATAACTTTTTTGTTTCTATTTGAAAGCACTCCAACTGGGAGACAATATTTCTATTAAACTTGACTTTTAATAAGTCTATAAGATTTCATTTAACAGATATTACAGTTCTGGGTGCAACTGTGGCTCCAGTGGATAAACAGTGTAATTAACACAACCAATTATGTCTATAGAACAGATTTTCATCTTCTTAAACTTTTTGTTTCTACATCCACCATGTGCAGGAAACTAAGATATACATATAGTTTGCAACTACTGCTTTCTCTTAAATATGTGGTTATTTTTCTTAGATATGGACATTTCTTTCAAATCTGATGAAGATTAAATGAGTTTTAAATGCTCAGTTGTTGCTTCTACAGTCCTTGTGAAATGACAGCTTTATAGGAAAAAGCTATAAAACTCTGCTTGCTTTTTTTTTTTGCCTTGCCTGTAGAAGCTAGAGACTGGTTTCAATGCAGTTTTATTCACTGTTTCCATTTCTGTTTATTTTAGAATTATTTGATTTCTGGTTTTTAAAATGTGCATTTGTTTGTGTTTCACTTTTTGTGATTACATAATCGAGATTGTATTGAACTTTTCATTTAAAGCTTTGAGCACATATGTGAGATGCAGTTTAGATTGTCTTTATGGATTTGTTCCTTAAAGTTATTCAAAGCATATTAGTTCAAACACATTTCATTTTGTGCATGGATTCTGAAAGGTGTTTCCTCATGCAAAATTTGCTGTATGTTATTTGTGGTTAAAATGATGTCACTGTCACTGGGACTAGATGGTGTTTCTTCAATTCAGTGGTTAAAGGAAAGTAATTTTAACAAGTTTGAAGTTATCAAGTCACCAATATTTTGATTCTTCGAGATAGTGGGGTGGATTTTACCTTTTAAAGTAGGAATACTTATGTAATTTTTTAAACATCTTACACTTTTCTTCTCTAAATTTTATTTTTTAAATTAAGGTTCCTTAAAAAGTTTAGATTGTTCTAAACAGTAATGGGGATATGAGATTCTTTTCTGTTTGGAAGATTCTAGGCAATCAGTAATTAAAATCTTGCCTATGTATTATAGTGTCACTCTTTTCCATTTTATTTACCTTGTTGTGGTTTAAGCCCAGTTGGCAACTCAGCCAAGCAGCCCGCTCTCTCACTCCCCCACCTGTCCTTCCCACCGCTCCCAGAGAGATGGTGAGGAGAATCAAAAGAATGTAACTCCCACAGGTTGAGATAAGAACAGTCTGGTAGCTAAGGTATAACACAAACCAGTACTGCTGCCACCAATAATAATAATGATAAGAGAAATAACAAGGGAAGAGAATACAACCGCTCACCACCCACTGACCAATACCCAGCCCAACTAAGCAGTGATCTGGCCCCTCCGGGTGACTGCCCCCAGTTTATATACTGGCCACGACGTGCTGTGGTATGGAATACCTCTTTGTCTAGTTTGGGTCAGGTGTCCTGTTTCTGCTTCCTCCCGGCTTCCCCCCTTCCCTGACAGAGCATGAGACTCAGAAAGTCCTTGGTCAGGATAAACATTACTGAGCAGCAACTAAAAACATCGGTGTTACCAGCGTTGTTCCAAGGCTGAAAGTCAAAACCACAGCACTGTATCAGCTACTAAGAAGGAGAAAAATGACTGCTACTGCTGAACCAGGATAACCTGCAGAATTGTCAGAATTTTGCTGTGGAATTTAAAAAACATAGTGCCTATCCCCAAAGAGCTTTATCAATGCATTCTGTACATTAATATTTCATGTATCTTCCAGGTGAACATATCAAATGTAGTTCTTTCCAGTTTTCTGTCACACTTGAATTAGTGGTATGGATGTAAGCATTTAGTCATGGTTGAAAAGGGCACCTTTAGCCATCCATAAAAGGCTTTATTTGTTAAATAAATTATTCAGTTAATGTTGTTTGCCCAATTCTAGTCTAGGCCATGCAGTGCTGCAGATCTGCTGAAGCTTATTATTTGGTCTTCATGCTGGAAAAGTAGATGGCACATTCTGAAATGTGAAAGTTGAGGCAGAACATGAGCCGCCAGCGTGCCCCAGTGGCTGAAAAGGCCAGAAGCATCCTGGCTTGTATCAGGAAGTGTGACCAGCAGGGTGCATACAACTGGCCTTGGTCCATGGATACACCCTGTCCAGTTCCCTGTGCAGAGCCTTCCTACCCTCCAGCAGATGAACACTACCACTGAGTTTAGTGTCATCCGTAAACTGTGTAAACTAGTGAGGGTGCGCTTAATCCCCTTGTCAAGATAATTGATAAAGATACTAAACAGAACTGGTCACAGTACTCAGCCCTGGGAAATGCCACTTGTGACCAGTTGCTAACTGGATTTTACTCCATTCTCCACCTTTCTTTGGGTTCAGCCATATATCCACTTTTTTTAGCCAGCTATGAATATACCTTTCCAAGCCATGAGCAGTCAGTTTCTCCAGGAGAATACTGTAGGAAAGTGTCAACTGCTTTACTATAGTCTAGGTGAACAACATCCACAGCCTTTCCCTCTTCCACTGACAGTATTTTTATAATAAATGTTTGCAGACTACAGTCTTATTAGCTCCATACAGTACATACTAACTTGAGAATTCTCTTCTTTCACATTGTTTTCTTTATACAGTGATCCTCAACACAGATAATTCACTAAGCTTTTTTATGGCAGCTATGTTAAGAGGAGGGCAGCAATGTGATTTTAAAGATTTATTATTTTATTTTTATTTTTGTATTTTGCATCTGGGTAAATCTATTATAAAATTAAATTTCCATCAACTAATTTTGAATGGTTTATTCCAAATGGACTTAGCGCAGACAAGTTGATAGTGTATGGAGTCATGTGTCATTCTGCTTTTCTCTCAAATAAAAGGGCTATATCACTATGGAAGTGATTGATATGAGCTGTGTTTTCTTATTTGCAAGTTAGCAAGCTGTATTAAATGTCATTTGAGTACCTGCAAAGCTGTCTAGTCCAGAAGCTAAAATAACCGATGAAAAAAAATATTAAAGAACATTTAATTACTTGTGTAATTAGGTGTTTGTTTTCTTCAGTCTCTTTCAAATACGTACATACCCATGTAAATTTTTAAATGAGAAATGTAGCAACAGTTCAGTAATACTGAGTAGCATAGTACAGCACTGTCAGCTGCCTTTCCTGAAGTGACAGGCATCGTCAGATCTTCTCACAGTTATGAACAGCGCCCTTCATCATACTGATGTCTACTCTGAGTCACATGGAATGCAGTGACCTACCTGAAACCACAGAGAAACATAAGCAAAGTATGTTTATGATATTTCAAAGATAAAAATTTTGAAAAAAATATGAGCTGTTGACTACTTATGCTATCCAAGAAATATTCTAATGACTTGCATTCACTCCATCTAACCTTATCTGCTCTCAAGTTAGGTACCTGGTCTAAAGGAGTTTGTACATATAAATATGTGGATTAATGGGAAAAAAAGTAAAAATTCATACAGTACTCAAGACTATTATTGCTCACTAGAACTTTTTGCCATTCAGCTGAAATTTCGCAGTTTGTCATTAGGCTGTCTACCTCCACTGAAAAATAGAGGTCAGTGTTAAATGACAAACATTCCGAAAAGATAAAAGAATAGATTTGTAAAACAAAAGTTATTACTTTCTCACAATCTTTTCCCCATTGAGAAAGCCTTCTTTCTGTTGAAATTGCTGCAACTTCAAATCTGCTTAAAAAGTCAAGATTCTGATGTTGTGAGCCTTAATGGTAGAAGGAATATGTTATTTAAATTTCTTTAGTACCATGAAAAACAATAGTGCAAACACTGACAAAGTTATTTGAATTTTAAACAATTTTCCCTTTCTTAAGTGCTGTTAGTATGGTGCACCTCCCAACCTCCTAATGAAAATGGAATTTGAAATATTAGATTTTGTTTGTGATCCTATATTATTAAATTTTATGTCACATCTGACATTCTGTTAAATCCAATTCTGTCCAGGGTCAAATGCTGACTTTTAACTCAAAAAGATAACTCTGAGCTTGAGCTTGAAACTGGCATAGTAAATTCTTGTCAGCCCTTCAGTGTCCTGAAAAAAAAGAGGGCACAATTTAACCTCTATTCCTCAAAGTGTCATCCATTAGAATTTAAACTTTTTTATTTGACAGAATAAGAGATGCTACAGATTACTGTATTCACTGTAAGAAGAAAGGACAGCTGTTATTTTTACCTATATTATTATCTGGTTTAAGAATCATAGAATAATAAAGTCTATGATTCCATATTCTTATCTGTTTTAAGATATTAACATACTTCATTTTTATTCCCAAGGCTGTCGGGGGTATTTATAGTTATAAAAGCTTTAACTTAGCATAATTAAGCAAAATCAGGTAACATACAAAAATTACAGTAACTTTCACAGTAGTTTATTTTGCATTGCATTTACCTTTCCAGGATGAGCTAACTCATCCTTAAAGCAGAAACAACTGGCAAATCCTGTCTTATTCAAAGACTTCTATTATAGCAACACACCATTTGAAAATCATCACAAGAAATTAATTCTACCAATGTTTGGTTTTGTTTGCACATGTATAGTATCCTAGGAATAGATTTATTAATAGCATACATATATGTACATATATGATAAGAAAGACTGTTTCGAGTTTCTTTCTTCAAGCCTGTGACAGCTGGTAACCTTTGACTTCAATAAAGCTGTTCCATTTCCTAGACATTTATATTGAAAATAGAGAAATATTTTTGTTTGTCATTTTGTGATGGTATTTGTTTGCCTGCAGGCATAACTATCTCATAACTCTATGAAATAAATAATTATTAGCCATAAAGACTTGAAGAGTTAACTTTTCATTAATGTACAAGACATAACACATTATGATGTTGAACGAAAAATAAATACTTCTGATGATTTCTGTCTTGTTAGGCTTTATATTTCGTATACTAACTGCCCCAGTGAGAGTGCCTGTATAGCCTGGTGGTAAAATGGAAGGTGTTTTGCATCTTTTCAGTGGTTAAGGTTAATTCCTGGCCAATAATTTTGTTGCATTTTCCCCAGTCTTCATCTCTAAATAGAGAACCATACTTGAAAATAATAATGATGGTTGATATTCTCAGGTTTGACCAATATTTTTTGTTATGCCTGTTTTCCCTAAGGCAAGTCGAACATTTCAGTAATACCCCTCAAACCAGGAATTCCATTGCTGTCAATTACAGATTTTAAAGAAATACCAAGTGGCTCAAGACAGTATATTTTCTTTGTATTTTTCCTACTAGGATTGAAATTGTGATAGGAATAGGACTAAGGAGGGGTGCTTGCAAGCTTTGTCAGATCAATATTCACTCGTTTAAACAGTATCAGCTGTTTAACGATCATAGTAATCTGTAAGGTTCGGTATCTCTTTATTGTGCATATAAAACTACGTTGGTAATTAGATATGTGAAGAGATTTCTAAGTTTTCATGCTATAACCTTTGCAAAGCATGACTAAAGTATTGTATGATTCAGAATGTTCTAACACCTTCCTGTTTAGCAGCCCCTTTTATCAAAATTGAGATGACTAATAGCTAGTGTAATTTTCAGAAACAAGAATAACCAGAAAATCTTATTTTCCAAAAAAAAAGCTCTAGGATTAGTAATCACATTAAAGAAACCATTTCGATGCACTGTCGATAATTGCAATAATTATTTATTAATTTCTCAGTGACTGATGTTGCTAATAGCAATTTTTAGTTTATGCAATTTTATTGAAGCTTTATGTCACAATTTACTGGGTCTTGTAAAGATATTGATCTGCATATTCACCAGAATTAAGGTATGCATTATAAAACAATATGAATGCATATTTCATTACCTTTTATTTTTAAGTTTGATTATGTGTTATAATTTTAAAAATTATAATAAATTTTGAAGAGTCTCTGTGTTTCTGCAAGGAAAATAGCAAGATTAAAGTTCTAATAGTCTTTATAACACAATTCCCATTTTCTGTATACATCTGCTTTGAAAATTACATGATTTGTTTTTTAGCAATGTTATGGCTAAAGCATTTGTAAGTGTTCTTTTTATTATATCATGGAAATTCTAAACTGGTTTTATCCTAAATTTTCAGAATTTTTTTAAACTCTTTACAACACTCCCTTCATGTATTCATGTATTAAAGATTTAATGGTGATCCTTTCAAACACACTGTAGTACTTTTATTTCCCCTGTGCTACATAAAGCTCTGTATTCCACATACTTCTGATGGGATTGCTTACTCACTGCAGTTTCTCTAGACAGATAGCTTCTGCTCCATGATCTCATAGTATTCACTTTTTTTGTCTTCTTGGAGCTAGATGAGTCTGCCTGAAACAGATAGCATATATTTCAAAATACTTGGCTGTTCCAGCTGTTCCAGTGAAGAAGCAGAATGCAGAGCCTTTCTGATCTGCTTGGAAGAAAGAACGGTTCCTTCACATACATGATAATTCATGTTAGTTTGGTACAGCACGTGGAACTATAGCAATATAGTATGTTGCCAAATAGCCATGTCTTCTTCACAAGAAGTGAGATGATAGTAAATGTTTACACTGTTGTATTTGTGAGTTCTGAAGTGCTAAACAAACAAACAAAAAAAACCTTGTGAAGGCAAAGCAATTTTAAAAATTCTCTTCCTCAAGCTTGTTGTTGCATAAGTGGAAGATCAATACAGAAATAAAATTGGTTCAGTGTGCTTCTAACAGTTTGCAGTTCTCTACAGCTTTGTTTTAGCTGAAAGC
>JAVHNF010065364.1:27778-38300 GCA_034783455.1 Micropsitta finschii
GGCAGTGATTGTCCCCTGCACTGGGCATTGGTGAGGCTGCACCTTGAATCCTCTGCTCAGTTCTGGGCCCCTCACTACAAGAGAGACATTGAGGTGCTGGAGCAGGGCCAGAGAAGGGCAATAGAGCTGGTGCAGGGCTTGGAGCACAAGTGTGATGAAGAATGACTGAGGGACTTGGGAGGTTTATTCTGGAGAAGAGAAGGCTCAGGGGAGACCTTATCGCTCCCTACAACTGCCTGATAGGAGGATGGAGCCATGAGGGGCTGGTCTCTGCTCCCAAAGAACAAGGGACAGGACAAGAGGAAACAGCCTCAAGCTGCACCAGGGGAGGTTTAGATGGAGATGAGGAACAATTCCTTCTCCAAAGGGTGCTCAGGCATTGAAACAGGCTGCACAGGGCAGTGCTGGAGTCACCATCCCTGGAAGCGTCCACACACTGTGCAGATGAAGCCCTCAGTGCCATGGGTTAGTGGTGGCCTTGGCAGTAATGGGGTAAGGGTTGGACTGGATGATCTTAAAGGTCTTTTCCAACTTGGTTGATTCTATGATTCTATGACTTGCTGGGGAACAGCATTAAAAGAACTTTATATGACTGTACAGAAGATAAGGATCCTGCTTAGAAGATAATTGCCATTGGTACAAAGGACACTGACAAGAAATCCAAATTAGACCTTTGTTATCATGACTTCAAGTGCTGGAATAAAGTAATTGCTCAAAGGCGGGAAGGTGCAGGTTCTGAAGGAGTTTAAATAAAAGCCAGATAACCTGCAAAGAAAATCATGCGTCATAATTAAGAATAGAGTAGAGGTATGACCAAATTTTTTATGATTGTTTTGGGAAGCTACATGGAATTATGGACCAAAAGCCACAAATTTGATCAAATTGATTTTTTTGAAATTGAACAATTATGCATTTGAAAGACTCTGATACCATACACAGCCTGATCAGCTTTTGCAACAAAAGTGTTGTGCCAGTCTGAGAATCATGGCAGCAATGTGGACTTACTCACTTTGTTGATGAAGAAAACAAGACTGAGCACTCAGTGTACTGAAAGCAAAATTTGTCTCTTCACTATTTTGGAATTCCCTGAAACATTTACAAATATGCTTTACTTCACATAGTGTTCACAGCCCCAGTTGGAGTCCGTAGGACTATGTACAATCACAAGTGCTCACTGTGTTGTGCCCTAACACAATAAGGTTGAAACTTAACACCATGTCCAGTTCTGTGGAAGCAAGCCTGAATGTTTATTTTCCTGTCTGACTTCAAATGATTTTTTAAATACATCTGCTGTAAGACTGGAACAGCAATCTTAGTAATGTTTCACTACTTTGACAATAGTTGCACCCAAAGAAGTCAGTCTAATTGCTTTCTATGGTACCCCCTCGAGTTCCTCAGTTGCGTTGAGCTGATTCAGAGACGATGAGATCCATCACAGGACAAGAACAGACCTGGAACCACTGTATGTCCTGCCACATTCTTTTTGTATGTACTCTTTTCGGATGTAAAGCTCACCAGCTTTCCACTGCTCGTTACTGAGATGTCAGAAAGTTTCTGCTAGGACTTCTGCCACATGCAAACAGGTTAACTTCACTTCTTCCTCCTGCAGTCCCTGACTCCTTCCAAATTCACAACTGTGATCCAAGTGTTAGAAGCAGAAATTCCTGTCAGATTCAGAAGATCTTGTTACTAGAGAACAGGTACTGCTGTTTAGATTTGTCTTGCAGTATACGTGCCCTGTAAGGTTTGTCTGTTAAGAGGATGTGCTTTTTTGCCTCTGTTGCTCACTGTTGGTGTGCCTCCTACCTCAGCTTACCACTGCAGTTTACACTCACTAAACCAGCAGAAGCCAAACCCTGCAAATAAAAGGGTGATTTCCTGCTCACGTAGTGAGCTGAACTGACTCACTGAGCAGTTCAGTGTCAGAGCTAGCATGAGGGGAGATCAGGCGTGCTGCAGCTGTAGCTTGCAGCAGGGGTGGTGAAGGAGCAGGGCAGCCCCTTTCAACAGCAGCCTGCTGCTAGATCAGCTCAGTCATCTGGTGAGAACCTGCTCTGAGTCTTGAACTAGCACCAGTCATCCAGGGAACTACAACTGAAGAGGCCTGCAGTGAGCTCTGGCAAAATGCAAGTTCCTGGTGATTTTCATTATCTGCCTGTAGTGTGTGTTTGCAGAGCATATGCTTTACATAACAAGCAGAACAAATTTGCACTGATTTTCACTTTATTGTTTTTTTTAAAAGCTTTCAGCTACAATATGCTGAAATAAGTCTATCCTGAGGAATTAAAATTGGTTTTCACTGTTTGAAATGTGCTGGTTTCTCCCTATCTTCTAAAGACCCTGTTCGCTTTAGATTTCCCCTGGCTCTAGCTTGTGTGGTGGACTGCTGAGAGCAAGAAACATTTTCCAGACCATGTCTTTAACTTAAGCACTGTAAGTCAATTGTACTGAAGTCTGCTGACTCTGGGAGCCATGTTTCACAGGGAAGTAACTTGACATGGAGGTGCTATTGGAAAACAAACCAAAACAGCTGCTCTCATGTTGGAAATATGCCTTTGTACGTGACAAGCAGAAATCTCATGATGCCTCCAGTGAAAGTAGGTTCCTAAAATAACATGTTAGGAGTACAAGCTCAAAGAGAAAATTGCATGGCATTCTGCTTTGTGGCTGGTTGAACTGCCACGGTGCTGGTAATGATTTACTGTGTAGAGAGAGCTTGACTAATAATATCTTCCCTCAGTTTTGTGAGGCAGTAGTTCTAGGACCAGGACTACACCTTAGAGGCAATGAACAATTGAAAATAAACCCACTTGTATTTTGCTCTGCATTTTCTCAGCAGTTCTCTGTACCAGGGGTTGCCCCTTCCACTGGGCACAGTGGAGTTGATCTCCACCAGAACTTTATAACCCTCTGCCTCTTTCTGCATCCCCTTTCCCTCCTGTGCTTGTGTTGTTGGCATGGCTGTGCATCCCCTTTCCCTCCTGTGCTTCCCCTGCATCCCCTTTCCCTCCTGTGCTTGTGTTGTTGGCCTGGCTGTGCACATGCCAACAAGAAGACCATCACCATGACATAACAAAAGTGTCAGAGATGTTAGCAGTAATGTGACTGATTATCTGAGAGGTGGGATATCTTCCTCTTGTAGCGGAACAGTTGTGGAAAGAAAGATGCTGCAGTGCATCTGCCTAATGGAAGGGCAACAGTGTACACAGAGCCTATGGGCACTGGAGGCAGCATCATGTGGACATGTCACACTGAGGATAAAAGGCTTTTCCTCAGCTTCCTTAAGTGACTTCACCTTGCATACAGGGCCAAGCTTAGAAGAAAGAAGGGGACCTGGGACAGAAACTAGGGAGTGTGAGAAGAGCAGGGAGAGGAAAGAAGATCATTTGAAGTTAATGTTGACAGCAGAGCTAGAAAGATGGAAGGGAAGACAGGAGCCAGTGAAGTAAAGGAAACATGAAGAAAAGGGTCTCCAGAGAAAAACAGGAATCCAACACAGAGTTCCATGTAACTACTCATTACTGTATATTTTATTTGCCCAAATCTAGATGAGGACATTTGCAGGACTCAGGAGAGAGAAACAGTCTGTATGTGTTCCTGGTCTTCACACATACGCTGCTGCTATGGTCTTGTTCAGATTAGTGGCTTATTGCAGGTTACTCCTCTGCCCCAACCTGCTTAGATCTATCGGTTTAAATGCTACCACAAACCCTCCTGTGTTCTGATCTGCTTTTAGAAGCCCAGTGTTTTCACTGGGTATCAGTTAAAACATGGGGAGGAGAAAATGGTGCCACCCAGATTTGGTTTGGAGATAAAGAACTGACAGAAAAAGGAAGGGAGTAGGGAAGCAGCCAGTTTCAAGACAGGCACAGCAAGAAGGAAAGGGGAAGAAATGGCGGTGAAACAAAAGGCACCAGTGCTTGGATATAGGGAAAGGGGAAAAAAAAAAAAAAGAGATTAAACCAAACACAGAAACACATCCTGGGGGCCAGTGCAAAAAGTACTTAATGCATTCCCTGGCAAATGCCACTCTGTGTTAATGTTAATGAAAGAAGTACCTGGAGTTCCAAGCCAGCGCTCAGGACTTGGTTTCTCAGGTTAAAGGGATTTTGCTAGCAGTGTATGAGTAGAGGTAATTAATATCCTACAGCCAGCAAGCCCTTTGAACAATTTTACCAGCTCTCTGCCTGACACCAGTTGGGACAAAGCACAACTGTGGGAAAAAGAACCAATTTAAGATGTAATGTCAGAAAAATAATCAGGGAAAGCGACTCCTGTACCTTAGAGCAGAGTAATAGTATCTAATCCACTTCCATGCCTATACTTCACTAATCACCATGGTTATATAAACAGATCTTATCAAAGATCCTTAATTATAGTAATCCCAGTACATGCTTCACAGCACAGCAGAGAAGGGTGAGGTCTTCATAGCTGCGTTCCCCATATGGGTGAGGAGCCTGTCTGGTGCAAAGTAGCTGTGGCTTTGTTTCATCAGGGTGTCATGGGCAGGTTTGAAGGACCCTGCCACCGCACCCGTGGGGACAGGCCATCCCTGAGGCCTCCAGGTCACTCACAGTTGGGTGTTAATCACTGTCAGTGGTGGGAGGGCACTGCTTTGGTGCTGTGGGTGAAGGTAAATTTAACTAGTCTGGTATGAGGGCCAGTCAGTGGGGTAGAATGAACAGCAAGGAAGAGGAGAGGAACTGCCGAGTCAAAGAACAGTAGTACAGAAGTAATGAAGAATGCAGAGCATGACTGAAAGATCTGTGTGTGCTATGGAAACTTTTCTTTGGAGAGTTTTCAAGACTCAAGCCCTGATTGGGAGCACTGCTAATTTGTTAACTATTGCTATTAGAGAGTGCCTTACAATTGAAAAACAGGAACATTAATAAAGCTGCAGGACCTCCAAGTTCAACACGTTATTTGATGTTGTGTTTAGCACATAGGTCCCGCAAGCTGCTGTGGAGTCTGGCTCCTTTATGCTGGCTCCTTTCTGTAAAGGACCCTCTCTCCCTGCCCAGAGGAGCTTGCAAGCTGGACAAAAATGCTGTCCTGCTCCCTTTTCAGATGATTTTCCCAAGAGCAAGATGGACAGGAGGTATTTGGAGTCAGGATAAGAGTTCAGGAACAGCTTTGCAGATTGAGACAGATCACCAAGCCCAGGGTCACAGGGAGGGGGTCTTACATCCAGCCCCTTCACCTCCAAATGGCATTGTGAAGGCACCTCCCCACATTCATGCTGCACTTGCTGGAGCAGCAGGACTTCTTAGCTAGCACTCGGGGTGAAGCAGCCCAGCAAAGGGGGCAGACCTGGCCCCACAGGCCTGGGGGCAGAAGGAGACCATTCTGTACACAGCAGTGAGCACTGGTATGTTTGTGGCCTCTCCTCATTCATGCGAAGAGGGAGACCTCAATGGACAAGTACATCTTGTGCCCAAGGCTGCAGCCTCACTTCTGGCTCCTCCAGAACCTCTTTTGGAGGCTTTATTTTTTGCACCCCATTGTTTACACATGCCTTATCCAGGTGCAAATCACTTGGTTTCTCCCTGTTGTCTTTCCCAGGAGCCCTCTAGCCCCGCCTTGCTAGGCAAGGAGTTGAGATCTTTCCATGCTAGCCTGACCCTGAAGACAAGTCAATATTGAGACAGTAGTGATACCAGCTGGGCAGGACAGCTCCAGCACCAGGAAGGTGGTTTTTCCAGGGCTAGCCTCATCCCTTGCCTCCGGCTGTGCCAGCCCTTGTGCTTTCCCCAGATGTGGACAACTCGTGCTGTGACTGTGAGAGTTGAAGGCATCTCTATTGTTATCCGGAAAAAGGAGAAACCCCCTTTTTCTTCCACTCTCAACATTTGCCCCTGTGAGTGTAATCCTGACTCTCCTGTCTCAGAACTCCTTTCTCAGCCTTGTGAAGTGCTGCCCCAGGGGATGTTCCTGATCCACCTTGCCCCTGTCACTTGCCCAAGGGGCAGAAGGATTGACTGAGAAGTAATCAAAGTCCACCTGATAAGCAAATCCAGCTGCTCCTTTCAGGGAAATTCCTCTCTGTGTTGACCTGGGCAGTTTGGATGGAGCATTTTTTAGAAGCTGATCTCTTTGACCCTTCTGAGTACTTGTGGAAAACTTACCCAGGTATTGCTTGCTTGCTGCCCTCAGGTACTTGGCAGCAGTCAGAGGATGGAGAGGACAGCAAGGCAGCAAAAGCAGTTTGGTGGAAACCTTGGAAAATTTGGAGGAAGCCTCTCCAGTCACACTGCTGTGTCCTGTGGTGGGGAGACCATCATAGCAGTTGTCTATCTGGCCTTGGCCAGAGCACTGGGGCCCTCCCAGCTGCTTGACTGTTGGAAGCAATCCCTTGAGGTGAGGCACTGAGTGTGCAGCAGGAGCTTGCTGATAAGGCCACAGGGACCTGTTCATACATGTTCAGAGGCTGCTTGCAGCTCAGTGTGGGTGAGCATGGCACAAAGGTGCCAGCAGTGAAACATCGGCAGATCCTCCTGCCAGCAGCTGCTGCAGTGCTGTGGTGGAGCCCAGGCTGGTGGCTGCATGGTTATCAGGAGGGATGGGTCAGTGTGCAGAGAATCCCCTCCCTGCCTGAGGAGGACGTGCTGCCTTCTGGCAGGAGACAGCAGATTGCTAGTGAGTGTGTGTGCTTGGTGAAAGAAAAGGCGTATCTCCAAGAGAAAGGGAGAGCAGGGCATGCATTCAAGAGCAACCCTGTCCCCCCAGGTTTGCTCCCAGCCTCCCAACATTTTACAGCTCAAGGGACCTCCTGAGCCTAGCACCCTTTATTATAATAAATACAGGATTTGTCTAGTGCCCCTTGCACCCATGGAAGTTCTTTGCATATGCTGTCCTCCTCTTGCAGGTCTGCTCTCTCCGTTGCATCATTCTGTTTGTTTTCAGTGTGGCTCCAGCTGGCTTCATTTGGTTATGATTTTCTGAAACAACAGGAGCTTAGGTAACATTAGCTCAGCCACAGTGTAAGGTGAAGGGTTCCTTCCACCCCTCCCAGTGCTTACTTTGTTCCATCTCCCATACTCACCTGACTGCATGGTAAACAGATTGAACTTGCTCTAATGGCTGGGTTAATAAGCTGAATCATTTTATCTTGCAATCGGATTTTGCAAGGGGAAATAAGGCTTTGCTGCACAGATGGAGCACAAAGTGGGAGGGGGGAGAGAAAGCAGGAAGGATGGGGTAGAAAGAGGAGGACAAAGTGTAAGGCTTCTCCCTTTCTGTAGCGGCAAAGTTGTTCAGCTCAAGCCTCTCATAGGACTGTACCCTCACAGTGGGGCTTTTTTATCAGCAAGTATTAGACCTAAATATATTTATAGTAGGTATTTTTGCCAGTGAACTAGAGGAGGAGCATCAGAGCAAGCTGTTGTACGTGGGTGGGGGGACAACCTCCTGCACACTCCGTTGGCTGTCTGCAGTTAACTCTGCTCACAATGCCATGTTCAAAAAGACGGGAGCATGCCAGATTTATCCTGAAACATGTTTACAGAAGACATTTAGTTTAGGAAAGGAGCCCAGTCATAACAGCCTGCAGAAAGGCAAGGCGTAACACCTACAGCAAGCTTCCTGCTCTTTCACTGTGTCAGACAAACCTCCCACCAAATCCCACGGGAGTTCTTCTAGGCCAGAGTGGGTAAGAAGTGCAGGTGAACAGGTTGTTCCCGTTATCCTGTGGCGCATGCACTGAATGGTTGTTCTAGAGCTTTCAGCATCACTTTGTCCTGTGGTCTAGTAAAGAAACGCACTGATATGCAGTGATGGACACCTCCTGACAGCCGACGGGCTGGTTTTGGTGTGCTTCCCATGAGCTCCCTTCCCCCAGAAATAATCCCCTGACTCCGAAGAGGGGTGACCGGGTGAAAGCGGCTGCTCCAAACGATGGATGCAGAAGCTCCGCTGAGCCTTGATTTACTTTGCTGGAGCTCCCTCCGGTGGCCTTCAGCTGGCAGGACTCACCCAAGGTAGAGCTACAAACCCTTGGCGCAAACTGAGTCGCACACCATCCAGGGCAGTGTTTCCCCCGAGGATCCCGCCGACAACGTGATGGTGGGGATGGGCGCCAAGGGTTCGGCAGAGCTCGTCACATGGCCCAGCACAAGGTGGCGAGGGACCTCTATGCTACAAGAAGCAGGAGAGTTGCTTCAACGAGGTGGTGGGCTCAGGCTCCCTTCCTGTGAGCCCCAGCAGCCTGGGCAGCAGACACAGGCTGCCCCAGTATTCACACATCAAACATGCAACTTGCTCCTTTGGAGTCTGCCTTTCCCTCTTGTGCATCATGACCTCTCCTGGTGTGGCTGCAATGTGAATGCTGCTGCCCTATCCCCAGTTGGGATCCTCTCTGAGCATCTGGGATCTCCCAGCAATCCTGGCTCTCTGCTGGCATATGAAACAAGGCACCAAGGGTTGTGCTGCCTGCATTCACCTGAACACATAAGTGCTGGGTGATGATAGGGGAGCCTGATGTATCATTTGGGAGGGGACAGAAGATGCCTGTGAGGGGACTTAAATATGGGATCAACTCTGGGGGAGGGAGGGATAACTTGGAAAAGGCTGCCTGACCCTACAGTGGCATGGGAGCACTTAGGAAAGTGTTACTGGACCAGCTTGAGTTGTGAGATGCCATCTCTGGGGAAAATCTCTGTGCAGAGACAGGAGCAGGATGGTTGCTGGGAGGTCCTGAGAGGGGATGGGAATGTGACACCTCAGGAGCTCATGTGCAGAAAGCACGAGCCCCTTGCCTTGTGCAGTGTGCCTGTGGTGGGAGAGCTCTGCTTTCCCTGCTCCATGCTGAGTCCTGCGGCAGCAGACAGCCCCTTGGCAGGCTTGTGGGCTGGAATGGACTCTGCTTGTGCCCCCTTTCACTGGGACCAGAGCTGGGCAAAGGAGGCTGTGGTTTTGCCATGGGGTTTTGCTCATCTCCTAAGGGTTTGCACTACTCAGGTGCACTGTCCAGGTACCCATGCTGTGGTGTGCTACTCCTGCCTTCACATAAATCCTTCCCTGATATGAGCAAGACAGCCAGTCCTCGTCAGGCTATCCCCATCTGATGTGAATCCACAGGTACATACTGTGGCCAGCAGACAAGCATGCGTGTGGGGCTGTGTTTGTGGCCTTTGCCACACAGCTTCACTTTACCATAGGTAAAGAGACAGAGGAGGAGATACACCCTGCAAAAGCCATTGCAGCAGAAAACTTCCAGCAAACAGGTTCAGAGGGGCAGCATGAAGTAAACCCAAGCTACGTTTTCTCCACTGCCACCATCACCCTTCAGAGGCCAGGTAAGCTGCCACGGGTCTGATGACCCATGCTGAAATGGGGCTCTGCTCTCTGCATCACATAGGTGCCTCGGAAAATTTTACCCAAAGCCAAGCTGCTTATTTTCAAAGCACGAAGCTCTAATCCTGTGAAAATACTATTTTCCAATTATGACTTGCAAAATGGCTGATGCAGATCTAATCGATCTGTTTAGTCCTGTGAAAGCACAAGCATCAAAGCTGCTGGCTTTGACGCAGCTCAAGAACCGTGTTGCCTCGTGTGAATTCTCCTCGTTGTTGTTTTAGCCCTTAATTTCAGGGCAGTAACTGCAACAACAGGCTTCTCTGCTACCCCCTGACTAAGAAACCGCTGAGGCTCAGAGAAAAAGGTCAGTATTGCTAGTACTAAGCTATATGCTCTTAAAGCATTTCCCTGGAGTGTAGCAAGAAGTAAATGTTCACAACATTCAGCAGAACTGTTTTGTTTGGGTTGGGTTTTTTTCAGAGCAGGAGCCAAGATCAATAGTATTTACAGTGGGAGTTTTAGCACTGTAAAGTAGCTTTAGCTGAAATAACACTAGCTCAGTAACACTAGGGGTGTCAATCTGCTGTGAGAAACCTATGCAACACTGAATAGCTCTTGAAATGTCCTTTGGGTGTAGCACAACCAACCTGCCTTCCTCTCTGCCATCCTCATCTGATTAGCAAAAGACAAAGGGAGTTTCCCAGGAGCCCAAATTTAGAGTTAGTTTCCAGAGCTAAGCAATACTGAATGCTGGAATAATACTAGACAGCAATTTTCCCACAAGATTAAAATCTATTTAAGACAACCACAGCAAGAGAATTAGTTTCTGCTAACTTTGTTGGTACAAGGTAGTGAGATAGCTGGAAGGTGACAGTGTTATGAATAGGGAACCTGAGTTCTGCTAGGACATGGCATCTGAAAGCTGCAGCATAGCTCAGTAGCTCAGCCACTGGCATGAGACTACTCGGGCTTTTAGCTGATCCTAAATTAAAGAGGCTTTTCTGTCCCTTCACTGATGCTGCTGGAAGCTTTTTTACTGTTACACCTCCTGTCACTTGGAACAGCTTTCCTGTAGCCGCTGGCACACAGGCTCAGATGGATGCTGCTGATTTCAGTTCTCTAGCCCATATTGCCTCTTGTATTCAACAGCCGAAAGTTTCCATGTGCGACCCAGTGGAGGAGCTCAGGCAGCTGCTGGCAGTGGACTGGCTGCTGCAAAGGGACATGG
>JAVHNF010065364.1:41190-51209 GCA_034783455.1 Micropsitta finschii
TAGAATCATAGAACAGTTAGGGTTGGAAAGGACCTTAAGATCATCTAGCTCCAATTCCCCACCATGGGCAGGGACACTCACCCAGTTCCATGACAGCTTCCCACAATCCAGGCCCTAAGGAAGACAAAGCCTATCCCTTCTCCATGGAGAGGGGTTGAGCAGCATTTTTCCACCAAGTAATTCCTGGAAAAATCAGCCCCAGGTGAGGATCTGAAGCTGGTGGGATGCTGTCCACTGAGAACTGATGCCTCAGATCTAGTCCAGGTAAACACCAGCCTCCTGGTGTGCCCAACATTCATCCATGCTCACTCCCACCCCAGCCTTCCTAAAGGAACACCAGCAAGGCTGTCTTCTGACTGGCCCCTCTCCCAGCAGCACTGCACCATCACAGGATGAGACCAGCCAGAATGTTGTTTTTCCTCCTTTTTTGACCACGAGATTGGTATTCAGATATGATGGGAATTTCTAGGTTTCTTTAATGCAAAGATACCTGAATGTTTCCAGAGATTCATATAAAGCTGCTAGATCATTGATTAACAACTTAGTAAAATACTAAAAAGCACATAAAAGTAGCCTACAAGATGATAGGGTGCCACAAGGATGTCTGGATGCTTTAGAGGTTTTTTTCTTTTTATTTTTTTCCCCCATAAAAATGAAATAAATATTTAATATTTTATTTTTATTTCCATTCTAAAAGTGGATATGAAGAAGAATAATTTATCTGAAAAATTCAAGTTACCTCTATGATGATGCTAACTATTTTTTGGTTGGAGAATAGAAAAACAATATTTTTATTTTTATTTATTTTTTCTTTCTCTTTATGCTCCTTAAATGAACATTCTAAGTGAATCTGCTTCTCATCAACAACCTTTTTCTGTCACAAGATTGCTCTTCAGATGTTTGAATTTTCCTTACCCTCACAAACAATTGGTTTGGTTTATAATTTGATCAGTATTATTTAAGACGCAGGTTTTTGTAGCTGTCACTCCAGGATGTGTGTTGTCTTTCCCCATAGTAAAGCTGACTCCTTTTTAAATGATAGAACACTAACTTTTTGACAGTAATTAAGGTATTCACATTCCAAATAGTCTGATTTTCAAGGCTCAATTTAGACTCGCATGAACTTCAACAAAAAGTTCTGAGTTAAGCCCTGCAAGATTTGGCATGACATACAGACATTTGCCATGCCCATCAATGTCTATTTAGTTTACTTATTTAGTTATTTGGAGACCTTTAGAATTGGATAACTACAACTGGACAGACAACCTTACTTTGAGATCAATTACTTTTATATAAAATCCATAAATTAATGTTCCTTTTTTTTTTTTTTTCACATTATAAATAGCTGACAGTAAAAACAATTAAACAACTTAAGTCTCCCTGGATATGAAATACAATACAAAAATTTAAGTGTTCAAAGGTATGCCCTTTCACAAAAAACGATAAGTATCATATTTAAAGAGAAGCAAAAAAAGTCAATTGCTTTTACTGACTGTTTTAAGTATTCACTTTCTGATGTTTTCCTGAGAGGAAGAATGGTTCAAGTGAACAGTTAAAACCAGTTTCTAGCTGATAGTGATAAAGAGAGCTTATAGAGATCAAACTGTGTAGGCGCCAGCTTCCAGCACAGGCTGGGACACTGAAAAAGGATGGCCACCACAGGGCTGTAAAAGTAGCCAAATCTTCATGCCCTTCAGAGGATGGTGGCCTGCTTTTTGCTGAGGTGGTGTGAAGGGCAAGCAGCTCTATGGAAGTAACAGCTGTTTTAGGTACCCTGGTACAGGACTGTAAAGCAACACAGGCCCAGAGGAAGATTGAACAACACTTGCAGAAGGTTTTAATCACTCAGCAGCACTGAAATTCACAGAGGTATCCTGGCACGTAAAATTGGGGAGTCAATGGGGAGAGCCGGACAAGACTTTGGAGTAAGAAAGGAAGGTTGGACGCACTCAGTCAGTGGCAAAACAGTGTGTAGCAGTCAAGAGAGTCAGTTCTCAGGTAGCTCAGTGAGGCTGTAGAGCATTCCTCTTGTCATGCAGTAGGTGGAGAAAGAACACTAAGTGTCGGGCAGCATTACTTAGTGCAAATTTTTAGATCCTCATCTGCCTAAATGCCATCAGAAGCATCCAGAACCACTCTCCTACATCCACAGCTGCTCATAAAGTCCATTACTTAAACCTTTATAGCTGAGAGCGTCCTCACTGGGTCACTGAAAAGCTCCTGTGTGATCTACAGGTCATTATGTCACTCTCATAAGTGAGAAATATTACACGAGGACTTTTGTGTTTGCATGCTGTGAGTGTAGATTTGGGGCCCTGCATTTGAAAATGATTGCTCTAAGCTTCCCTCCTATTGTTGCACCCACAAGTGTGACTCCCCTTCTCTGCACAGCTCATCCCAGCCATAACATATAAATTTCCTTCATTTCTTTTACTCAACAGCTGCAGTGGGGATTTTTCTGTTTGCTTGTTTTCCCTGAATATATTTAGTTCCCCAGCAATGACCTTTTGACAAAATACATTAAGTGTCTGGGGAGGGAAAAGAAAAAGAGAAAAGAGTTGTTTTTGACTGGAGATGCTGTGATGATCTTTATCATTTAACCTTAATTATACACAGCAGAGCCATGGCCATTAGTGTTGCATCAGCTGTCTAAAATTTTATCCCATCTGCTGTGCCTGAGCATAATGCTCTTCTATGGGTTAAAGTCTGGGAAATGTGATGCTTTTTAGCTTCATTATCCCTTAGCTTATGGTCTTCTCCCAGGAGCATGCTCCAGTTCCTCTCCCATGTGCTCTATTTACCTTGCAAGATCATAGGGACATCAAGGGGACCGCTGGCTTATATGGAGCCCTTCCTCTCTTCTGGTGATGAAAAGCTGCCATAAACCTGCGGTGTGTAACAGCTGAGGAGCACTGCTGAGAGCAGGCCCTGGCGTTGTCAGTGCACACACACACAGTGACGCATGCAGAGCCGGTCTCAGCATTTTGTCCTCTGGCCTGTTGTGCTAATCTGTTCGCTGCTAACCTCCACCTCCCTGATACTAATGCTCATCCGCACATGAGTGCGCGTAAACCCAGCAAGAGGATTTGGGAGCAGCTTAGACAAACAGTTCATTAGGGTCTTTCTCTGCCAATTGATGTTTTTTTCTAAGGTTCCCATCACGGAGCTACTGTAAAAATAAATTCTCCAAGTCACCAGACAGCTGCCACCCTAACAGACTGTTATCCAGGCATAAGGGATGGGGATTGCGATCCCATCAAGAGCTAGCTTTTTTTGCTCTGGTTAGGCTGCTGGATGAGCAGAGCGGATTCCTCTGAGCCAAATGAAAGCCGTGATTGTTTTGTGTTTGTCCTCAGCACAGGGAGATTTACAGATCCTATGGCACTGCACAGGTGCTTCTGAACAAGTGGAGGTTCAGAGAGGTTCGCCCTCGTGGTTGCCTCTTAAAGGACATGTTCCCTGCAGTAGTATGTGGATGCTGCTTGTGTTGTGCAGTCAGGGTAGGTTAACTTTAACTAACCTGATTATGCCAGTAGCCTGTGTGCACATAGAACCTGGTAGAGAATTGTGTTAGTTTCAGCGACTGTGGTACCAACAGGTTTCTCAATGCCTCTCAGTCTCTAACCTGAATCAATAACATGCCTTGCCTGCTCAGCCCCCTTTATCAGACCCTTTCAAAGCTGATCCTGCTTTCTTGCCCTGTCCACCTCCTGTCTTCTCTGTGAGCCAATCTCCACAGTCCCTTTAGCACCAATAAACAGCTCAGTTCCAAGTGCCAGGTTATGCCTGAGCACTAAACAACTACTGCAGCATTACCTGCTATTAGGCAATTTTTGGAGCAGTCTTGCGTGGTTTAGCAGTTCATACAATGACATCTCCCTTTGGTGACTAGTGTTTTCTGTCCCAGCCCTTCTCAGACAGTGAGAGGCAGACTCAAACCAGGACTATATTGTTCACTGCAGGATTACCAACTGGCTGCAGGATATGCAGAATGCCCTTTAGGGAGCTGCTTGTCCTGATCAGACCACCCTCCTTCCAATCTTCTTCCAGTGCTCCTACAGACCTCCTCTTCTGCCTCTCTTTCCCCACTACATCAACACCACTTGTTCCGTTTCCCTCTTTCTCTGGACCAGAAGATAAAGTCACTTTTCTTCCTGGCTAACCCCTCCTGCAATCTCTTTCCCCTTTCTTCAGACACTGCCCCTGGTCTCATCTGCTTCCTGAGTTTTCCGCATTGCCTATTTGACAAGTGAATATCCATGATAGAGCATTCCCTGTGATACCTCTGCTCCTCCCTGTATGCCATACCTTCCAAGCGTGGAACCTGGGTATTGATCCTTTGAGAAAAAAAGTCTATATGATTCTATGTAGCACTGCTATAGGCTTTGCAGGATGATCTGCTCAGTGGAGAAATGCTCATGTTGACCATGCAGAAATAACTTACATCTAAACTAGCAAGAGCACTGGAAAAAAGTAAAAATAAAAACATATAAACTCAAAGAACCATATAGCAAGTTTTGATTTTATTTTTTTTTTAAGAGAGATCTTAAAATGTACCATGTTTCTCTATTTATTTATTTATTTGGTAGAGGTTCATACCAAAACCCCCAACAAACATAATTTCCCCTTTCCTCTGAAAAATACTCAGGGTTTTAATTGCTCAGACTCTTATATCACTTAGCATAATTGTTTCCTTTAGATGAGTAAACATCATGTCACAAAAGAACTCTACTCTCTCAAATTCGCTGATCTGAATAAAAGGGTGCAATATCCTGAGCAAAAGGTGTATTTTATACTGCAGGAGAAGGGGCCATGGAAAGCTCATGGAGATGAGATCTGGTGCAAGGCAGAAAGACTCTCAGCTGCAAGCTCTGTGCAGTTGCAAGAGAGGTGATTTTATTCACAGAAAAGACCAGGGGAGTGACAAAGGCTCAGACTGTACCCCTGCCTTTCTGGGTGAGAAGTCATTTTACTTGTTCTCAGTCACCATGATGATACCTACCCCCTGTGGAAAGTGCTCTGAGATCTACAGATGAGGAGAAGCATCATTAGTTGCCTTAAATTTCCAAACCTGCTCCTCCTACAGTTCTCCTGTTCTCTGCACATGTTGGGTGCTCCCTTCACATCTCCCACTCTCTGGGTGTGCTGCTGCAGACTGGGAAGCAAAGAGCATCTCTCATTCTCTATGCAAATCCATTGATGAAAACATAAAACGCATTATGCTGCTAAAACTTGCTGAGCTTGTCTGGATAAAT
Source organism: Micropsitta finschii (assembly GCA_034783455.1). Lineage (NCBI taxonomy): Eukaryota > Metazoa > Chordata > Aves > Psittaciformes > Psittacidae > Micropsitta > Micropsitta finschii. The sequence goes on from JAVHNF010065364.1 coordinate 46,446, forward strand.
GCCAAGGATTAACGGCATGTAACTTCACCATTGATTTGACAACAATGATGTTATGTGCCCTAAACACTGATGGGATTTGTTCAGTGTTTAGGATGTGGGCTCTGAGGTGGAAAAAAGGGATTGCTAGTAATTTTTTAAGCCTCTTTGGCTTCACCAAGGCAGACTGTTGGTATTATATAAATTCTTTAGATAAAATAAATATCAGTCTTTGTATGAGGAGAGTGGATATTTAACTTTTCCAGCATACAGCTGAATAATAAATCTGACTGTGGATCCCTATAAGCCAGGAAATAAAAATTGCTCCATCCATCTAAAATATGAAGGAGAAATTTGAGTGGAAAAAGAATTGTGAAGGACAGCAATAAAATCAGGATTGTACCTTAAAAAGCACTGGGACAAAGATTATTTCTTAGGTAGAAAACTAGAAACACAACCTGTCCCCGCTGTGATTGCCGTCTCCCTAGCTCTGGTGTTCTGCAGCTTTTCAACCACTGTCCCTGTGGCACAAAACCTATTGTGAACAAGAGTGCAGACCACCTGGGACAAAGCTTGTGATGTAGGGGTTGGTCATTCATTAAGCAAAAGCTACAGAGTTGAGGGAAGAGAGAGCTACCATGACTTACAGCAGTTCAGGCTTAGCCCCTCACTCTTTAAGCCAAGCTGCAGCTCCCAGCTGAGCCGCTGATGGCTGTTAGGGAGGCATGGAAATTTGCAGTTATCTGGGGACACAGTGATCTGCCTTTAAATGAAAAGTCTTTTTTAATAATACACTTGCTGAAAGGTAGGCTCCTAGATCTATATTTGAACTCCTTAATGCATGTCCTGATTTTCAAAGGTGCTCAGCATGTAGCAACCCTCCCACTAACTGGCTTCTTTTTTGCTATCCTCAGACAGGGGTTTTCAAGTGTTCTCTTTGCTTTTAACAAAAACCACTTATTCATCTAATAGAAAAAGAATATAACATCTGCCTTCTCTCATGTCTGCCCTCCTACTGTGTTAGCCCTGCAGCCCCGACCACAGTTAAGCATGGTGTGCAAATTGCACTGATAACATGACCTCACCTCCTCCCAGCCCTTATAAACTTCAGCGAGACACAAGCAGCATTCAGAACTCATCAGAAATCACTACTTTAGTGCTTTCCACGGTGTCTGGTGGGGGTTGAGTGCAGAGGAAAATGAATCTAGCTGCAGTTATATTCAGTTGCTCCTTCCTCCGTCAGCATCCCACTCAGACCTGGTAGAAAGGTTTGGAGCTCCTGACCATGGCATTACCTTGGGTGGTATGCTTGTGTTTGAGGAATAAGAAGTAAGTCTTCTAAAGAAAGGACTACTCCCTTAGGAAGATAGGAATAAATGCCCTGTACTCACTTCTAGAGAGAGCTTTTACTAAGTGCTTAGCAGCTCGAAGAGCTGAATCTGATAATGCTGGCTCCATAGTGATAATGCTGGCTGTCTTTTAGCTTGATTGCTTGCATACCATCCTGTGGACTTCTTGGTCTTTTCCAAAGGTAGATCTATGCAAGATTAAGAAAAGCATGGTTATTTTTTCCCACTCACCAGCTCCCTAGCACACATTATATAGTATTTTCCGCCACAAGAAGAATGAAAGAAAACTTGCAACAGTATCACATTATTACCTGCCCTAGCTCTGTGTAGCTGTTATGAACTTCTGTTTTGTACCTCATAGAAATACTCCTCTACAGGGAAAACTTAGTTTGATTGGCATGCTTACAACAATTTTATCAGTAAATTATTCACTCCTTTATCACTAAACATCTTACATCTAAATGTGGGGGACCATCTAAATGAGTACAGTTGTACGTTTTGGGGTTGGCAGGTCTATTTGCAAGACAAAGAAGTGGAACTCACTCCTGAGTTCTCTAAGAGCTATCTGAAGAGTTGCACCCTCTGCAGGTTAATAGAGACCAGCTGACTGGAGAGAACATGCACTTCAGAGAGATTGCCTTTCTTGCCTGTGCTGTGGCTGCAACACACCAGTTACAAGCAGTAATCCCAGCCATATCAGCACTTCAGAATCGTGTACAAGCTCTCCATGGTTACACCTGACCAGTCACAGCTCCACTTAAGCACTTTTCACATTGGGCTTGTACAGAGCTTGGCGTGGGGGTTGGAAACTGCACTGGACTCACCTAGAAATTGCCAGGTCAGAGTTGGTCGTGCGGACAAACTAATAGCATATAAATACAAGCAAGAGCGATGCTGGATCGCTGATGCTTGCTTTACTCAGAAACATGATCTAGCATTTCTGCAACTTGTCCTGGGCAACATCCTTTACTAAATGTCTCATGTGCTTGCAATTACACATGGTAGTTTAGGAAGGGATTCTTTCAGAGGTAAGCTAGACAGCAGATCCTAATGGAAAACATTTTGAGTTAGACTTGCATCGTAATTTTGCAATGAGTACACTTGTGAGCATATGCACTAGTTTTTCTTCCTGTTACAGGAATGCCAACAAATCTCACTGCTTGTGTTCAGTAGGTGATAATGAAGCACAAACATTGTGCATCTTGTGAGAAGTCTCATCCCCTGAACTGGTGCAAAATGATTGCTTTCTTCTCTCATGCTGAACTCCCACTGGATGGGATTCCCCTCACCAGATCTGCTCTGCCAGGAAGGAGTTAGAAATAGAATTGCCTCCCCAAAGGCAGCTGTCCAGGCTTCCTTCTTAGTTGGTCAAGATGTAGGCATTGCTGAAAGGTCTCATTTCACATTTCCTGCCGACCTACATGATAATGTGAGCTTTGTGGAGGGACCTCTCTTTCCACACTGACTGCACAGGGAGCCTGGGCAACTCATTTGGACCAGACACCTAGGTTTTAGACCACTGGAAATTAGATGTGATGAGTCTCAGAAGATTACTTGTTGCTCCAAGGCTGTAGGCAGTGCAAAGTCTATACCAGAAAAAACTTTTGTAAATTAAATTTACATTTCATTGAAGTATTTTGCCCATAAGAGACAAAAATGCACATCGAAGACAAAATGGATATGATTAATTCTAGGGAATAAAGTTGGCTGTCACTTATTGAGTATTTAAATGTGTGTCAATATACATAATTTTAGGTGAAATTTAAGTGAAGATATATTTCTAATTTTTCTCTCAAAAACCTATTCCCATCATCCTGCTGAATATGCAGAGTGCTCTGATCATACATATGCTCCAGTCCTGGAGCAAGCTTCAGGCCGTTAGGTAGACCATGGATTTTGTTGGGTTTCCCTGTGAGACAAGTGCTGATGTGTAGGCAAGTGACTTCTTTCCTGGTGCCTAACTAAGAGCACTGATGTGCTGCTAGTTGGTGTAGCTGAGAGAGGTACAGCCAGCCTGGGGTCCCTTATTCCTCCCAGATCCAACAATCCGGGTCTGTTCCTGCATGGGGAGCATGCTGAAGGTCAGAACTCAAGGACTGGGCAGCTTATAAGGGCTGAAAGATGCCATTTTTCTCCCTGTGCTCCTAGTATAACCTCTGGTTTGGGAAACACAAAGGGGGTATTTCCAACACACTGCAGGAATTGCATCCACACATGGCTGGGGCTCCAAGATCTGTCTCACTTTCTGCATCAGGGCACAGTTTCCACCTCTTCCTCTACCTGCCAAATAGATTATTTGCTTTGTGTGCTTCAGTGAATGGCTTGGGATTTGAACCTCTGCCTGTATTTCTCCTTTCATTCTGCATATATCAGGTCACTGCTGCCATTTGGTTAAATACAAGTTAGCAGGTCTCTGGTACTGGGTGTCTAAAAAGAGATTTTCTTCTTTCCTGGATGCAAAGACCCAACTCTCGTAGAGCTCTTGAAGAAAAACTTTGGCAGTGCTTTATGAATCTTGTTTGCATTCCCTTTGTTTTCTCAAGAAAAATGACAGATTTGGGCCGATGGAACTCAATGGGAGGTTAGGCCTGTCTGTTGTGGGTTTTTTCCTCCGTATCTTAAGGAGGTATTGATCTCATTTTGGCATTTGATTTTAGTAAAGCCTTCATGCCCAAGAGCCGTGGCCAGACCTCAAGACCTTTTCTTGCTGGAACTAGATAAGGTTGAACCTAAACTCTTGTCTATGTGCTTAGTGGTCTCTACCTCCTTTTTGGGTGTCTTTCTGCTCAACTTCTGCTTTCTGTGAAAGAAAGCCTCTATAATGTGATTTTCTGGTTCCCATTTTTCCTTGCCTGCCTCCATGCACTATGTGGGGAGGGGTCATGTGCGGAAATGAAGGGCAAAGACTTTCCAAGACCATGTGGCACCTAGATCCTTAGGGCAGTGAGGAGGGTGCACAGTGAGCTGAATTTCCTGGACTTCAGGAGAGCAGGCTTTGGCCTCTTCAGGTCTGCTGGGTAAAGTAACATGGGACAAAGCCCTGGAGGGAAGAAGAGCCCAAGAAAGCTGGTCAATATTAAAGCATCACCTCCTCCAAGCTGAGGGATGATGTATCCTGAACAAAGAGGAAATCAGGCAAAAATGCCAGGAGACCCATGTGGATGAACAAGGAGCTTCTGGACAAATTCAAACATAAAATGGAAGCCTACAGAGAGTGGAAGAAAGGACAGGTAGCCTGGGGGAATACAAGAAATTGTTTGAGCAGCCAGGTATCAGGTTAGGAAAGATAAACCTCTGACATAAGTAAATCTGGTTAGGAATGTCAGGAGCAACAAGAAAAGCTTCTATAGCTACATTGGTGATAAAACAAAGGCTAGGGAAAATGTGGGCCCTCTCTGGAAGGAAACGAGAGACGTCATTGCCTGGGACATGGAGAAGG